>WWET01004356.1:61624-86924 GCA_011038615.1 Limnodynastes dumerilii | reverse complement strand
CCCTAGGTGTAATCAGGCTACCTACAGAACAGAGTAATAGGCTATAGTGTAACTGCACTACAAGTCCCAGGAGATACAACAGAATAGTACTGAGATGTAAAAGTACTAGCAGGGTAGACAGATGACAAGTCTACCTAACACTGCAAGCTGGAATAACAGCAAAGCTCTGCTCTAACAGAGAAGGTAATTAAACCACTAGGTGAGACAGATGACAAGTCTACCTAGAATACACTGCAAGCTGGAATAACAGTGGAGCAAAGCTCTAATAGAGATGGTAACTAAACCACAAGGTGAGACAGATGACAAGTCTACCTAAAATACACTGCAAGCTGGAATAACAGTGGAGCTACGCTCTAACGATACACACTGAAGGTAACAAGGTCAGCAGCAAAACACACACAGCAAACACACTGGAGATATAACTACACAGCGGTAAATACAAACTGGTGACACACAGCAACACACACACTGGAGATAGTACTATACAGCGGTAACAAGAGCTGGTGGCTATACTCACTGCACGATGGCAAAAAGCAGGAGACGCTATAACACGTGGCAGATAACAACACACGCCTGACAGGCCGGGGCAATGTGAGATCTTAAACACACGCACACACTCTTCCGGAGATGAATGGAGACCGGGACCTGTCCAGGGCAGAGGCCTCCAGCGGGAGTAGCGAACTATTCACGCTGCGCACCTCACCACACAGGGGGTAAGGCAAACACACAGCAAGAGGATAACGGGAAGGCAAGGGGGTAACACCAGGAACAAGAGTAACGGAGAATGCAAAAGCAAACCAAGCAACAGAATGTCAGCGAGCAAGATTCAGGAACCAGACGCTATAACCAACAACTAGTAGCACACAGCAGAGGCTATTTAAAGGGCCCTCCTCCAATCAGCCCGGAGAGACTGACACACCTCTAGTGCTAATGCCTGACAGCTGGGGAAGGTGAAACCTAGCAACACAGCCTGCTACACAATGACAGAGGTTAACAGAGTGTAACAAGTAGAGTAACAAACCACCAGATTTTAATAGGCCAAAGGTACGCTGTAGCACTCCTCTAGTGGATATGTGCTCCTCATTATATTTGTGCTGTGCAGGAGTTACAGGTTGCAGGGGAGGTGTCATCAGCCAGGAGCGACACCCATATCCAGAGTCCCCTAAAAGGTGACAATAAAAATACAGATTTGTTTAGTTTATACATTAATATTAGTCTAATTAAACACATGTTAAGCATTACATTTAGCAATACACTCACTTACCCAACAGCCATCCGGAATTTGTCCATTTTCAAATCTGGTGAAAAGGGATGACTGTCTCAGAATATAGGTGTAATGACAAGAGCCTGGATAGCCAGCAAACACACTCATAATTCTCATGTTTGCATTACAGACCATCTGCACATTAATGGAATGGTAGTGATGGCGATTGATGTACAGATACTTTACTCCTCGGTGGTCTCAGCACTATATGAGTGCAGTCATTTGCTCCAAGCACATTAGGAAATGCGGAGCGATTGTAAAAGGCTAGCTTCATGTCTCGCCACTGTGTCTCCTGGCTGGGGAAGCAGATATGCGACACTTTAGCAAGTGCACTTAACAACTAAAAAAAGTGATGTTAAAAAGGTTGCCTGTGACATTCCAATCACTCTTCCAGTCACAGACTGGAAGGAACCTATGGCCATAAGGTGAATGGAAGACATTAATTTGTACAGCCCAGAAACTACATGGGACCTAAATGTCGGTGGGTCCAAATCCCTCCTCACCTGCTCATAAAGGCTCAGGAGGATAGCACGGTTCAGCCGCAACAATTACCAAGCAAAAAATGTTGCGAGAGATTAAAACTAATGCAGTTTTGAAAACCACCAACCCATGCGATTTTCAGCAAATTGCCTTTAGTAAATCCGACCCCTAGTCTGTTTTTTCCTAGTTTTTACACTATGTTCCTGGTAAGGTGTCATATAATCATCCTCTTTTATTTTATGCTTGTTTTTATCCGTTATTCATCTAGATCACCCTTGGTTTTTCTTGAATTTTCTGTTTTTCTATTTTATTGTATTAAAGGCACCCTCAGAGGTATCCATGTTTTGTACTTCCAGACAACGTTATTTTTATTGCATTTTAACAGTCATGTCAAACACTGTGCACAATAGGACCCTGGGGGTTCAATCTGCAACAACTCTGGATATACACTTTCCAATTGGTCCACTGTCATGAACAGATTTACTGCCAAGCTTTAAGAGTTAGCCCCTTCAATGATAAGATTCATTCAGCTTGAGAAAGTGGTCCAGAAACGTGTCGCTGGTTGCCTGGACTACAGACCACTATCACCACTGGATCACTATCAGCTGCCCGGGAGAGCTGTTAACATTACATTTACTTTCATTTACTGCACCATTTTTGTTTATTATTTTTATTTACGATTATTTTTAATGCGTTTCTATGCATGATGTTATAATAAAACTTACTTCATTTGTTACTGTTTTATGTTACCATGTTTTTCTTTCTTACTATTGGGGTACTTGCTGGACCAAAAAGTTACAAAAGGACAAAATCGTTACATTGAAAGGGGCTACTCTTACATTTAATTGTATTTGAACTTTATAATTTAAGCTTTGGATTTACTGGGACCTGCATCTTGGCTAGGATTTTATAGAGATTAATTATGCATTTTCTTGTTCATTAATTTTGTTATACTGATTATTTTCTCATTATTTAACCTCCTATTAACCAACCTTATTGATCGACAGATAAATTCATCTTCCCATATTATATATACATTTTAGTTACTATTCATTTATCCTTTGGTGTATTTATTAATTAATTGATTTATTTATTCTATGTAATGTTACACGCTGCAGGAGAAATCCTAGCAGGATGTGAAGTTCTTCTTCTGGGTCTATGTGCCTGGTGTCCCTCAGCTGTCTGCTAATTTAGTCTCCTTTGCCTGAGGTTGCTGCTGATTGGTAGGAGGTCCTTTAAGTCTGACCCCGGGAAAAAGTTCCCCGTCGGCTATAGCATCTGGTGTATTCTACGTGTCTACCTGCGTTCTGATCAAGTGTTCTCCTTGAGCTTCTGCCTTGGATTTGTTTGGTGTTTATTCTCTGTTTACCTCGTGTTACCCTTGCCTGCCTCTGTCTCATTGTCTGCCCTGTCTGTGAATCTCAGTGAGTGGCTTGCTGCTCGTGCTGGCAGCTGAGCTCTCTTGTCCGGTACAGCGTTCTCCTTGCCGAGTGTTGTGAGTTTTCACCTCTCACCTTCTGTGCCTGCTCGGAGTTCTTTCCATCTGCTCAGGGCCCTGTTTTGTACCGCTGTATCCTCCATCTCTGCAGTGTGTATCCCGCTGTGTGTACCATCCTCACAGTGTGTATCCTGCTGTGTGTACCATCCTCGCAGTGTGTATCCCGCTGTGGGCACCATGTTTGCAGTATGTATCCCGCTGTGTGTACTATCCTCGCAGTGTGTATCCATTGTGTGTGTCATCCACGCAGTGTGTAACCCGCTGTGTGTACCAACCTCGCAGTGTGTGTGTATTCCGCTCAGTGTTCTATCTTTCCAACGTGTGTAGCTGTATCTGCCATCCCGAGGCCATTAAAACTCTGATTACCCAGGTCTCTAACCTGGGTCAAGTCATCCAAGAACTCACAGCAAAGGTCAATCATCAAGACCAAGCTATCGCAGCCCTCAGCTCTCCACATGCTGTTAGTTCTCCAGCTGTTCCGGTACCTGTTGCTGCTGATGTGAAGGTTCAAGCACCTGACCGCTTTTCTGGGGATCTCCGTCAGTTTCGGACCTTTCAAGAAAGCTGCAAATTATACTTCCAGTTATGCCCTAATGCATCAGGATCTGAGTGTCAACATGTTGGATTCATCATATCTCTTATTCAAGGCGACCCCCAGGCTTGGACCTTCTGTCTGCCTCAAGAAGACCCAGCACGACAAACAGTGGATGTCTTCTTCAAAGTTCTGGGACTATTGTACGATGATCCAGATCGGACCACCACCACAGAAGCTAAGCTACAGGCCCTACACCAAGGTCGGCAAACCGCGGAGGAATACTCTGCTGAATTACGCTGATTGGCTATAGACTGTAAATGGAATGATCCTGTTCTCCGTTGTCAGTTCCATCTGGGCCTCTCAGAATCGGTCAAGGACGCCGTGGTGCAATATCCTGTGGCTGAATCTTTGGAGAGCCTTATGCGTCTGGCCATCAATCTTGATAGGCGTCTCAGGGAGCGGTTGGCGGAATGGGGCTCAGCCTTGGGCCCAGAACTGGCCTCCGCATGCCCAGGGACCCAGTCTGAAGATGAGCCGATGCAGCTTGGGTCCTACCGTATCAGCCAACAGTAGAAGTTCCGTCGGCGAACCTTGGGCCTATGCTTTTACTGTGGTGGTAAGGCCCATAGGGCAAATAATTGCCCCAAGAAGGTGTCCCTGTCGGGAGATGCCTAACCCAGCTGGATAAGGAAGAGGTCCTGTTGGGAATTTCTTTATTCTCTTCTATAAGCTTACTGATAGTTTCTGTCATGCTACATACCTCAGCTATTCAAGTCCAGCTTACTTCCTTTGTGGATAGTGGAGCCACGGGTAACTTCATGAACTTTGATCTTGTATCCCGTCTGTTGGTCTCCGCTCTTCGCCTGGACATCCCTGTGACCGTTTGCGGTCTAGATGGGAAACCTTTGACAGGTGGACGGATCCTGAATCACACAGCTCCTATACAGATCTCCGTGGGCCTATGCCACTCTAAGCAATTAGAGTTCCTGATAATCTCCTGTCCATCTGTTGGGATTATTCTTGGACACTTGTGGCTCCAGAAACATAACCCAATCATAGACTGGTACAAGGGCGATATTGTACGCTGGGGTCCGCGTTGCTTCTCTTCTTGCCTGACTGTGCCTATTAGGAGCATAACCCCAGTGCTGGACGGCCTACCAGAACATCACGCAGAATTTAGTGATGTGTTTTCCAAAAGAAGCATGGATCATCTACCCCCGCATAGGCCATATGATTGCGCAACTGCTTTGATCCCTGATTCCAGACTGCCCAAGGGCAGGTTATTCTCCTTGTCTAAACCAGAGACTGCTGCTATGGATGAATATATTCAGGAGAACTTAAAAAAGGGGCCGGATTCTTCTTCATTGGCAAGAAAGACGGTTCTCTCCTGCCCTGCATCGATTACCGGGGACTCAATAATATTACTATTCGGAATTTGTACCCACTCTCACTAATTACTGACTTGTTTGACCAAATAAAAGAAGCCCAAGTGTATACCAAGATTGACCTGGTGGGGGGGGGATATAACTTGATCCGCATCCGGGAAGGTGACGAGTGGAAGACCGCTTTTAATACTCACTTGGGACATTATGAATATATTGTCATGCCTTTTGGACTCTGCAACGCACCAGCAGTCTTCCAGGACCTCATCAATGATGTCCTGTGTGACTTCCTGGGGAAATTCATCGTTGTCTACCTGGATGACATCCTCATCTACTCACCATCTCTGGAGGTTCATCGAGACCATGTACACCAGGTCGTCAGGAAGTTGCGGGAAAATCACCTTTTTGCTAAACTCGAGAGTGTGAGTTCGTGGTCCAACAAGTCACCTTCCTAGGGTATGTCATCTCCCTGCAGGGATTCTCCATGGATCCTAGCAAAGTCAAGGCTGTAGTGGAGTGGGTACAGATAAAAAATTTAAAGGCGGTACAATGTTTATCATTACCTACAGACCCGGATCTCTGAACAAAAAAGCAGACGCTTTATCACGATCCTTCCTTCCTATTCAGAAGCCTGCCACTCCTCCTCAGCCTGTTATCCCATTAGCCATTTTTCTGGGTCTTACACAGGACTTGTATTCACAGATACTGTGTACTGTTACATGCTGCAGGAAAAATCCTAGTAAGATGCGTAGTTCCTCTTCTGGGTCTATGTACCTGGTTTCCCTCAGCTGTCTGCTAATTTAGTCTCCTTTGCCTGAGGTTGCTGCTGATTGGTAGGAGGTCCTTTAAATAGTCTGAGCCCAGGAAAGTTCCCCGTCAGCTATAGCGTCTGGTGTATCCTGCGTGTCTGCCTGCGTACTGATCGAGTGTTTTCCTTGAGCTTCTGCCTTGGATTCGTTCGGTGTTTATCCTCTGTTTACCTCATGTTACCCTTGCCTGCCTCTGTCTCATTGTCTGCCCTGTCTGTGGATCTCAGTGTGCGGCGCGAGTGGCTTGTTGCTCGTGCTGGCAGCTGAGCTCTCTTGTCCGGTACAGCATTCTCCTTGCCGAGTGTTGTGAGTTTTCCCCTCTCACCTTCTGTACCTGCTCGAAGTTCTTTCCATCTGCTCAGGGCCCTGTTTTGTACCGCTATATCCTCCATCTCTGCAGTGTGTATCCTGCTGTGTGTACCATCCTCGCAGTGTGTATCCCACTGTGTGTACCATCCTCGCAGTGTGTATCCCACTGTGTGTACCATCCTCGCAGTGTGTATCCCGCTGTGTGTACCATTCTCGCAGTGTGTATCCCGCTGTGTGTACTATCATTGCAGTGTGTATCCGATGTGTGTGTCATCCACACAGTGTGTAACCCACTGTGTGTGCCAACCTCGCAGTGTGTGTGTATTCTGCTGATTGTTCTATCTTTACAGCATGTGTAGCTGTGTCTGCATTCCCTCAGCCTGTGAAACCCGCCCCTGGGTTTCATCTGCATTGCTCCTGGTGTGTTCCATACCACCCGTGTATTCCTCAGTGTTTACTTCTTCGGTGTATAGAGTGTGGCGTGTATCTGTCCTCTAGACCCTGTCTGTGGGGCTTTTATTACTACATTGTAGACTCCAGTGCAAGCCTTCCATCCACCTGCTGACTCTTGCTGTTTCCGCCTTGCAGTTTCTCAGTTGTCTATTGGAGTTCTGTTTCCTTTCTGTCCTGGTATTCCTGCATACTTACCTTACCTGTGTTCCGTATTTGGAGTGTGGGTTCCAGCCAGTGGGTTTTGCCAATCATCTTGTATGCGCAGGTTTATGTTTACCTTTTGTCTAGTGAGCAAGGGTTCCTGCAAACAGTTCCTCCTTGGGGGCTATCACTGGGGGCCACAACCTGCCCCTTTCCTGCAGCCAAATCCATCCCCACCATCAGGGGCTCTGGTGAATACCTGGTTGGGGGTTAGACTCTGTGCCCTGGTGAGAAAACCCCTTGGTGATTGTAACATGTATCAATTTGTACAAGGTCAATTCCTAGGTTTCCCCTTGGTGACAGCGCAATTTAACCTCCACCAACTTTTATATTAAGTTCTCTGTTTTTATTGGGGTTTGGTAGATACTCCACAGTGAAGGTAGAATTGCTGCAATGCCAGCGCAAAAACCCACTCTCTATGCATTTTTTTCTGTGGTATATATTTAGCAAAAAATGTAGAAAGATAAAGTATCTGCACTCCAACCCGTTCAGAAATCGCAGTTGTCAATAATAGGACCTGTCCTACTTTAATCGGTAAATATGAAAATAAATCAAGACATCACTGAAGAATGAACATCAAAGATATTTAAAAACCACATAGTAGATTAAATTTGTGATGGCTAAACACAAAACCAGTGTAAATTTATTAACATTTATTAAAAAACATATAGGTAAATAAATAGATAATGCATTAAAAGTTTACATAATAAACAATGTGCATATGGTGCTATTGGTTACTTAGAGTATATGTATACACCATACATAGGACAGATAAATATTGATGATATAGAGAGTCAGTGGTCGGATAAATACCCAGCTACTGAGGTGAGGGCGGCAGAGATAAAGTTCTTAGAGGCAATTACCCAGTTTCATTGGGACTGTTGTTATAATCCTCCACTTGGTAAGCGTTCCTCGCCGTACAATAGGATCCACAGTGGCATGCCCAGAACTGAATTAAACTCAGATAAAGAGTTTCTATTGCTGGTAATATCCTCCGTCTGTTTAGATGTTTCAAATACAGCAATTACGTCCATGACCGAATCTTGTTCGTATCTTAAGCAGTTTTAGTAATCAGATCCAACTCATAAGATGACCGCCCATACATTCACAGAAGCATTTACTAAACTGTTTTACTGCTCCAATAGCACAGAGACACAGGATAAAGAGCAACGCGTTTCGTGTTGCAAGAACACTTTCTCAAGCTGAAAACCCGCCTGGTCTCTATGCATTTTTTTCTGTGGTATATATTTAGGTAATTTCGAAATTTTATTCTTAAGTGTGAATATGGTCCAATGTATTTTAATGAATTCAATTTATTAAAGTTTCTCTTAGCAATGTTTCCTTTATTGTTGCTTATATGCCAAGCCAAATTAATTGGTCAGACATAATATTAATATTATTATTCTCAGTAACATACATTCCATTTTACATTAAATGAGTAATATCCAAATACATTTTTTTTTTTTTTTAAATGGACATAAATTAATTTAACCTTTTGGGAAATTGTTGTAGCTTGGCGACCCATGATTCATTGAGTCATGGTTGTTTTGAACATATTTAATAATAGATGACCGGATCCACAGCTGATAATGGACTTTGCGTACGTAAGTTGACAGTATGGACAGGAGATGTTACAGATGTTATATTAGTTTTATTTTTATTTTATGTAATGGACATTTCTGCATTTTATTTTACAGATAGAATGGTATAGTCTGTAACTGGTTAATGGCAGTGCTGCTGGTGCATTTCCTTTCGGTTTCTGTTGCTAGAAGATTACCTCGGCCTTTCATGCACCTGTTTGCATTTACCTATCAATTGATTGAGCAACTTCCATTTTGTGGGTTAGTTTTATTTAGTTCCATATGATGGTATTTAAGAGGAAATAAGATGTGTTTCCCCTCTGCATGCCAAGGTGGATAGGGGGAAGTATTATAATTTTATAATATGGGTGTGATTACCCACTTACGAGCGGATCAGCGGTCACATAGACCGCTGATCTGCATGTTTAACTTAAGACTCCTTATGGCAGCAAAAATCATACTTTTTACGCTCAAGAGAGGGGAGTATGGGAAACTTGTTGGGGTGTGGAACTGGTGCAGAATGTATAAGAAGAAATGATGCATTTTAACTTAACCTTTATGAAACTTAACTTACACCCCCTTCCAAGAAACTCTTAATTGAAGTGACTTTGAAGTTTTATTGAATCAAAACGGCAAAATTTAAAATTACACTTTAATTGTCTTATTTTGTTCATGTAGATGTTAAGTAGACCAGCAGTAAATTGGAATGACTTAGTGAATGAATTCTGTAGAGCCAAAGTAACCAATTCAAGTAAAATCTCCCAGCCTAATTAGGAAATATTAATAATAGGCCTAGTCTATAATTGCTGCCAACTTCACTAATTAACACACAAGAACTTTTTCCTGTCTTAAAGATTTATCTGCAATATGCTTTTCTGTTTGCTGGTGATTAATCTCAAAATCCAGATTCTCCTCACATCTCTCATACAAATCATTCAAAATCAGGATGTTATAGAAATGCAGCTAACCTGTCTTCCATTATTTTAAACATCTCTAAATGTGCTCCTTTGGAATGCCTTCTCTGTTTGTAACAAACTTATCTTCATTCATGACCTCTTCCTTCCTAACAATCTCAAACGTCTTGCAATAACAGAAACATCACTCACGGAATCAGACACTGCCTCAGCTACTGCTCTTTCTGGTGGTGAACTCTGCTTTACTTGCGAATTTTTTGCCGAAAATTCGCATACGATGAGCGTACGCTCGCTTGCGAGCGTTGCTCTGGATCAGGCCCCTTGTCACAAATAGGGAGTTTGGGTTGAAATACTTCATCCCCCAAATTTCACATTCACTGTTCTACCCAATGTCCCTTCACTAACTTTGACATCCTTTAAAGTTTATGCTGTCTGGATTGTCAACCCATTCTATTTGCATGTTGCTGTGATTTATCCCTTCTCTCATTTTTTATACTCTGACATTGCAGCCATTGTCCTTTCTCATTACCAATCCTGCTTCTGATGTCTCTAAGCTTTTCTCACTAACCTCATCTCCCAGTGGTGTGACTCTTCTACTCATAAAGATGGCAATTGCATTTACCATATCTTATCTAAACCATAACATTATCGGACCAGATTCAGACTCCCGTACACTTTCCGTGAGTGCGGGAGTCTGTAATAACGCGAGACATAGGGAAGTGCACACCCCCTGTCACTCCCCTCTGTCGTGCGGGCTTTATGGCAGCTTACGCTGCCATAAGCCTGCATTAAATCAGACTCACATAACATCTGGAGGGCGCATGCGCCCTCGAGTGAAGGCAGGTCACTTATGCACAATGCGTGCGTAAGTGACCTGCGTTTTTAAATCTGAATCCGGTCCATCACCTGTAACCTTCCCCCAGTACATTAGTTCTACCTCAATGCTATATAATACTACAAAACCTTCTCACACTTGTAGAAATATTAATACCATTAATATTAACAAATGTTCTAAATCCGTGCAACTTGTGTCTCCAGTCTCCTTTCCACTCTCCTGATATGGCAGTTTTTCACCTAAACCAAACTCTGGTTTTCAGCACACCAAGAAGTCAGGTGGTCCGCACAGAATAGGGAAGTGAACTCCACTGTCACTCCTCTCTCATTAAATGACTTATGTTACCATAAGACAGCATTAAGTTACACTGTCACTCACCGAGCTCAGTCCCAGTATGGAAATGGACCACACCAGACTAGAGTCGCGGAGTCTAACCCCAAGCCAGGTATTTACCAGAGCCCCTGATGGTGAGGATGAACTTGGCTACAGGCCAGGGATAGGTCACGGCCCTATGGATAAGCGCACAGACACAGAGACAGAAAGGCGATATCCAGGAATTGCAGGGGTAGTAGTTGCAGGTAGTGGAGACACTGCTACTGATGCTGGATACGATAACAGGACTGGAGTTGTGCAGAGACACAGG
The DNA here is from genome assembly GCA_011038615.1 of Limnodynastes dumerilii. Classification (NCBI taxonomy): domain Eukaryota; kingdom Metazoa; phylum Chordata; class Amphibia; order Anura; family Limnodynastidae; genus Limnodynastes; species Limnodynastes dumerilii. The sequence goes on along the minus strand of WWET01004356.1, from coordinate 76,021 downwards.
AACACCGGAGTAGGATTCTAAAAGAAGCAGAAACCGGACAGTGTAACACAAGCAGGAACCAGGGAGCCAGAGGACATGAGCAAACTCAAGGACACAAATCAGCAGACTAAGATTAGCTGTTGCTCTGACAGGGCAGTGAAGTTAGTGAGGGATTTAAATAGAGCAGGTGATAAGGCAGTTTAGCAAGATAATGAGTGCCACCTGAGAGATAATGCCTGTAGCAAGGAGTAAACCAGGAAGTAAAAAGGAAAAAGGAGTTATGTGATAGAAGCGCAGCCATTTCTTTTGCTACTGTTTAGTTTCATTTCGGAGTCTGACCACTCCCCAAACATGGCCGCTGCAGGCTATTCATATGGAGGTAGTGTCTTAACAGAGACCTCCTGTGTACACATATAGCAAATGGATAGGGACTCACCTACAGGAGGTGCCTTGACGCTGGGCAGGTGAGCTTAACCCAATATAGTTATATTGTGAACTAAACCTCCTTTTTAATTATGTGCTGACATATAGTGTTATTTAATGTATGTTTGGAGCGCCGGACCTCTTTTGTTCCTTGTATTTACATAGTGGTCACTTTGGTCCTTGGCTGCACCCCTATATTTATATATACACTTGCACATATTTAATTTAGTGAATAGAAGCACAGCCAGTTATTTTGCTACTGTAAAGGAAAACAAAACGTGCAAAAATCAAGGACTGAACGAATTGTGACACACATATGCAGATCAGTAGTCTGCAGCCTATACCCATGACTCCCCATAGACTTCCCTTGTACACTCACTTGTTTGGTTCAGTGCGGCGGGTCTGTGGTTGCACGATGGGTCTGCGGTTGCAGTTTCGGAAATAGCGACAACTGAAATTTCCTTTCCTATTTTTTTTAATGAAAGGGTGAATGTGCTGCTGACAGCTCCGGAGAGATAAGTAACCTCTCCAGGGACTTTTAGTGTTAGGGTAAGGTTGTTAAGAAGGGAGGGTTAGGACCATAGAAGGAAAGGGTTAGGGTCAGGCTGCGGGGAAGGGAGGGTAAGGGTTAGGGTAGATTTTAGGCTTACCTTTTAGAGCACCTTGTTCAGTGCTCCGGGGATCGATTGCTATGCCTCACCAAGGCATAAGCAATCAATATCCCAGTCAGTTCTAAACTGGCTGCAAGAGAACGGCCCTATCAAAATAGGGCCATTCTTTGCGGGGACCCGTTTCAGAAATAACGAATGGGTAAGTATGCAATAAAATTTATTCGCCATACTTACACATTCAGAAATAAAACTGTCTAATTAGCAATATTTTCAAAATAGAGACAGCCGAAAATGAGCTTTCAGACGTCTGTATTTAAATAGAATTTTTTTGCAGAGAACGTTTCCTCTTATCCCTATATTGCTCCTATACAGTAGGTATAGGAGCAATATAGGGATAAGAGGTAGGCTCGTCCCACTGCACAGTAAAATGGGTCTTGCTGACGCCACTAGACTCTTATAACAGCACCTAGAACTGCTTACATCTGGGCATTCACTGATAGGGCTGGTCCACGCCCCTTGTGTGTGTCTGGCTTCTGTTCCCCTGCACCACTTGCTATGGTTCAGGACTGCAGAGTAGTGTGCTAGTTAGTGAACTTCTGCAAAATTCAGCTCATTTTATACCGTTTCTGAAAGACATATTGGCAAACAGTAAACCTGTCCTCTGCCTCAAGCTGGTGCTACAAAGTCTGAGATATTACATCCAAACTTTACCATCAGAAAATATTTTCTATAAACTTGAATTGAAAATATTTAAAAGTTAACATTTGCACAAATCTGTGAACTTCTAAATTAGACAGTTCCTGTAACTTATCAGGACTCAAAATATGACCCCTTACTGTGCCTCCGGGGATGTTTTGGTCTCTACAATTCGAAAGACTTAGGGCCACATTCAGAGATCCATCAGCGAAAGGTTCGCAATTATACGCACGGACGGTACGAGGCAACACCCATGACACTCCCCTCACACGGACGGGTTGTCCTAGACTTACGAGTGCCTCGACCACCCTTATCTTTAAGTGTGCATTTTCGTGCATATAATACTTCCGTACGTGCGTATCTAACTAACCGCGCCCTCACTGCGCCTTCAAACAGTCATATAAATGCCTCACCCCACCCGGATAACAACTACGTCCCTTCGTACATATTTTCTCACGTGCGATTCACAAGTCCGTGCCTAATGGACTTCCGTGCATAAAATCAACGTAAATAGCATAAATTTACTTACTACGCATGCGCAGTTAATCCGATCCTAAAAATACACACAGAACTTTCCGCAAAAACGCTTCTCTGAATACAGCCCTTAGCATGGGACTTCCTTAGCAAAACAATTTCTCCCAATTCCGTAGAAATTACATTACCCAATACAAAAATAAGCACATTATTTTCAATTATATACATCAGTGCACTGTGTCACTAAATTAACTTAGTTCATACAATAAATTATATTGATGTGATGCAGGCACAAAAGCCTGGTTTTACATTTTTCTGTTCACATAGTTGACATTTCAAACACAGGCTTGTAAACCTATATAAGCACATCAAAGGATGTTCTTTTTACTATTGTTCCCCTAAGTCTTCCAATGTACATTTATTTGCATAATATTGACCTTCAAAATTCTCCTTCTATCTGATACAACATTTTTTTCTTATTGTTACATGGACTGCATTAATGAATTGATTAAATATATAGTTTCCTAATTCAGTTTCAAAAAGGCCTGATACACTGTTGGTCACAAAGTTGGAATAAATTACTCATATTTTAAAGAAGCTCCCTGTTAAATTTGTTTAATACAAATCATAAATAATAGTAATTTATTTGCAAATAATCTGTGCTATTTGGGAGGACATACCATTAATGTATATAAACATCATTAGTCTGCTACATTACTTCTATTACTCCATAATCCTTCTCTTTATCATGTAAAGAGTCATAGGTGCCCACCCAAGGAACCACCACATTACCACGCCATATAAATAAATATGCATTTGGTAAAGCAGATTCACTAGGTAAAAAATATTCAACATTATTTATAGATTTTATTGCAATTGTTTATTTATTTATCCTTTACAATACCTACTGTACATTAGAATCAATGCAATACCAACTGTAATATAAGCAATAATGTCAATTCCATCAATACAAATACATTAAAAACAAAACAGTAACAAAATATGTACTTATAAATAGCAAGCACCATGCTTTTCCTAGTGCATTGACAAACACCTTATTGGGGGACATCCTACAACAACTGACTAAACTTTCTACTCTTAGGGCCAGATTTACTAAGCTGTGTGTTTTGAAAGAGTGGAGAGTTTGCCCATAGTAACCAATCAGATTGTAGCTGACATTCTCTAGAATGCAATAGTTAAATAAGATCTAGAATCTGATTGGTTGCTATGGGCAAATGCTCCACTCTTTGAAAACCCACAGCTTAGTAAATCTGGACCAAAGTGTCCTGTTGGTAGACAAATGGATTAGGCAATGCTCTATCTAGCAGTATGCCTTATTTTTTATTCTGTATCCATGGCCTAGCCATAGAATGCTTTTTTTCTTTCTTGAATGGTGGCCAGTGATTTTGTGCCATTTGTCACCACATTGAAACATAGGGTATAGGGCCATATGCAATGGTGAAAGTAGACACAGCTCCCCATAGAAAGGATGCTGGCAGATTTCTGGATGGGAAGCAACTTTGTCTACACCCCCCATGCATGTGCAGGAAAATGAACAATTGTAGGGCACCAATTGCTCTGTGTGACTTAGAGTTGTCCTATGCCAGACATACAAGGTGAGCAGCTGTCTCAGGTCCACCCCTCCTCTGGGAGGACCTACTATAATTTTGACAATGATTTTGTCTCCTGTGCTACCTTGTGGTTTTTTAGTGTATACTGTATTCCCGTTACAACTGGTATAATAACTGGTATGATAACAGAACATGTTAGCTTAGGAACTGGTGAGGTTTATTGCAGGAGGACATGGATGCATTACAGGAGTATGCAGATAACACAGAAATAAGCACAGATAACAGGTTGAAAAACAAGAATACTGGGAATGCAGTGTGTCCAAATGAGTCCACAGGAGTAATATGCAGGTGTAGTTAGTCCACAGAGTGAGCAGCATCGATGGTATAAAGCAGGGATTCAAAAGAACAGAGACAGGTGAAAAGAGCAAACATACAGCATAGGAATGTAGTTACAGGAAGCAATGGCCCACACCTTGCACTGGAATGATGGGATGTTTATAGCCAGAGCACAAGTGTAGGATAACAGGCAATTACACAAACAGGCAACTAGTAGAAATATCCATGAATCATCAGTCTAGGACTGCCTCTAGAGGCATAACCAGAAATTTGCAGTCCATGGTGTAATAGTATGTCCCCCTCCGGAAGGTAGATTCCAGATGCCTCCCGGAACATCCTAAGACACCCCCAGACTCTTCTGGACCTTTTCTTCTTACTGCACGAGATACCAAAAAACAATGTCTATGTAAGGTTTTGGGCTAACAGCTCTCTCGTCAAGATGGTACGGATACAGATGGTGATTGAAGTATAGACTGGAATTGCTGTTTGAAGAGGAACCAAGGAAACAGAAGTCTGCTGGTTCATACCTCCTTGTAACTGCCTCAAGGCACAGAAATCCAAAAGGATTGGGTCCCCGGTATGCATAAGAGACTCTGTCCACATAAGGTCCTTATGCCTTATCATATTCATCTGTGGTTTCCACTCCATCTTGAAACCTCCTCACACAAAAGTCTGATAGACCAATGAATTTGTTTCAGGTCCCCCTCAAAATAACCCAAGTCTGGTGTTTCTGATGGTTGGACTTCAGGCTCTGGCATGGATGACTGGGCAGGTGACATGGCCTCAAGCAGCTGGGCAGGAGGTGTGGCCTCAGGCAGCTGGGCAAGTGGTGTGGCCTCAGGCAACTGGTGCTGGGATGGCAAGACTGGAGTCCCCCACTGGGGGTGCAAGTCTAGAGTCCTCCTCTGGGCAGCTCTATGAGGGACCTCGGTCTAAGCAGCACTGTGAGGCCCCTCAGGCTGGGCAGTGCTGTTATTCACCTCAGGCTGGGCAGCACTGTGAGGCACTTTAGGCTGGGCAGCGCTGTGAGGCACCTCAGCTGTCTTTACTTGAGCAAACATCCTCACACTGGGTATTGGAGTACTAACATGGGAAACTGAAGAGCACAATAGAGCATGACTAGAGGCCCCTCCAGGGGTTGCGGCACTGGAGAACACTCTTTTGGAATTGCAGCACTGGAGAACCCTGCTGGGGTTATGGCACTGGAGACCCCGTATTGGGATCTGGGTTTGCGCATAGGGCAAGACTGGCAGCACCTATACAGATTTGGTGGGTCATTCTGTTATGATTGGTATGACAATAGAACACTGTAACAATTCCATTGATCTTTCATTGTGATTTATCCTGCATGAGTGTGCAGAGTTTGGAATATTTTGCATGATTTTCCATCTTTTCCTGCTTTTATATGCATTTCTATCCAAAACTGACACAAATAGTCTTTAATTTCCTTGTGAAATATGCCAGCATGAATAAACACAGATGTGTGTAAGTGTAGGTAACTGAATAGATAGATAAAGAGCAGACAAAAGTGTTAAATGCTGGGGGGAGAGAATAGAATGAATAGGAGAAATTGAGATAAGAGAAGAAAGGAAAGGTAAAGTGGAAGGCAAAGTGAAGGTTTGTCACGGGAAAAAATAAATCGATAACCAATAAAAAAAATGGGTGGTGTAAATGGAGATCATAGTTGATGGAGATCATAGTTGATGGAGATCATAGTTGATCAGGCTATGGAAATAAAATGTTAAAGGAAATATAATGGAATAAAAACATAAAGTTGGGAGAGCGTTGCTACCCATTTCTTCTAGTTAAATATAGTCCTAGATCATTTCTATGCACTTGCAGAAAAGTGCAGTTTGATTAAGTTCACTCTGAGGCTGACTGTAGTCTTACCGATAATATACAGGCAGGGGCGGATTGGGAAAATAAAGTGGCCTGGAAAAATTCTGGAAGTGGCCTCAAGTGGGCAGGACCAAATAAACTGTAGGAGGGGCCAATCAGAAAGTAGGCGGGATTAGCACCGTTATGTTAGCCCCTGCAATTTTATTAAAAACTACAAAATAACTAAAAACAACAGTGTGTCACACAATGAGTTCCCTGTAACATGCAGAATATAGTTTTATATAAACAACTGGGCAGACTGGATGGGCCATGTGGCTCTTATCTGCCATCTCTTTCTATGTTTCTATGCTTCATATACATATACACACATACACATAGTGCATCCAAAATACATATAAACACACACACATAAACACACAATGCATCCCATATACATACATACACACATATACACACATACAGTGCATCCTACACACACACACACACACACACACATACACACACACACACACTGCACTCCAGATATGTACACACAAACACACACATTACATTCTAGAAATATATATACACACACACACACACACCATGCTCCAGATAAACACACACACTTGTGTACCTGTTCACACTAAAGAGCCTGTAGTCAGCAGCCCCGCAGAGACAGGAAACAGATCAGCTTAGAGTTGCCAGGGAGCGGTTCCAGATAATGCCACAAAGAAACAGGCAGCCAGTCATGAGGCTGCCTTTACCCTACTCAGCAGCAGGCAGCCTCGCGATTGGCTATCTGTTGCTCTGTAGAAATGGCTGGGATCGCCCTCTGACAACGGTAAGCTGATCCCTCCTTTCCTCTCTCCTGGCTGGCGATCGTTGAGCAGCAGCTGCTGTATCTCACTCATTGGCCTAATTCTGATCCTGTACTGCGGAGGCCTCTCCGGTTATTTGAGTATACTGAGAGGCCTCCGCAGTACAGGACCTGCGCTGGGCCAGTGATCGGGATGCAGCAGCTGCTGCTGGTCTACTGTCATAAAAAAATAAAAAAAGACATGTGCTGATGAGGCAGAATTATGAGGGAACTTGCCTACCGGAAAACTTCCCGGTAAGGCCTATTGCCAATCTACCACTGTATACAGGAATTGGTATGTGTCCACCTACTGCATTCCTGTTAGCCTTGTCATATTCTTTTTGTTCTGATCCTTTTCCAATTGGAATTTATACTCCACTGATACAGCAATTGTCTATAGGAATAGTTATCGTCACACTCCAAGAATCCAAGTCCATTCCCACCATCAGGGTCCCTGGTGGATACCAGGATCTATTTCGCCCAATAGTACAGAAGAGTAAATATCACCATTACAATAATAAAGACTAGCATTAAAAGACACATTGAATGAAATGTAACAAGTACAAAAATGAAACATTCATAGCTTACATAAATAACTGTCACTAACATTATACAGAGTAGAAAAATAGATTTCTTTTTTTTACAACTTATTCTTAAAATTATATATACACAAACCAGGTCATGTTAATGACATGTTTGTTAGTTTGCTTAAAAAATATATATATTTATTTAGAATTGGCAAATAATTAATAAAACCTAAACAGTTTGGACCGGTATATAAAACCTAAACAGTTTGGGCCGGTATTTGGCCCCCCCCCCCCGTAGGCTTTCCGTACATGTGGGAGTCTGTCCATCTGACAGAGAGGGAAGTGCTCGTGCCCCGTCACTTCCCTCTCTTGTGCGTGCTTTATGGCAGCTTAAGTAAATTGTGCGGATCAGCGAGTCCCCTCCCACACTGTACAATTAGCATGCTTCCCCCTGCCCACTGCGGAGGGGAAGCACAGCCCATTTGTTCCAGCTTTTGTTTTTTACAATCACAGCTGTACCCTAACTGATTTTACTACCTAGTCAGATGGTTTTAAAAAGTCATACATTGGGGTAAATTTTTCAAATAGGAAAGTAACATAAACAAATACAAAACTTTATATTTAAATGTGCATAGGAAGCACTGGAAACTGTAAGATATATTTTTTTTCATACGCTGGCACTTGTTCAGTGCCCGCAGAGAAACTATGTAGCCTGCCGATGTGGGAAGAGGGGGCTCTGCAGTTTTAGTTACTACTATATAAATAACATTAAAGGTGACAGCTTACAGTAGCAGCAAACTGGGTGCTGCTTGAAGCGATCAAGCAATTTTAATAGTGCAAATAAAGTAAATAGGATAATTCTGGTCTGCCACATGACTTCTACAGTATGAACTGTTCTACAGAGCATGACATTGTGGTAAGTGAGACTTAAGTGTATATGTGTGCATGTGTGCGTGCGTGTGTGTGTGTGTTCTCCTTCCTAATTCAACTAAGAAGGCTTCTTTGAAAAATGCACTTGATCAAAGGCTTAAATAAAAGCGTACTTTAGCCAGTAATTCCAGTGACAGAAATAAAATGGCAGTTCTACAAATTAACTAATTTTGATGGTAATAGAAGTGAACAGGTAAATGTTATTGAATCCAAAATGCTAAACAAAGTGATAGCTGCTGAAAAGTAAAATTAGAAAGTATTACAAGAACAAAGGGTCAAAAAAGAGTGTTATACTACAGTATATAGAGCAGACAAACAGAACCAAATATTTAAATCTTTTTCTATTTTAAAGAAAAGATGGGGGGTAGGGAGGAATATTTTGTATTTTTCACTTGAAAGTGTATGTAGCTTCACATACAACAGTTTAACATAACCAAAACCACCTAAGGGAAAAAAAATAAAGGATACCTTTAATGTAGAATTAATTCATCCTAGGTTAGTTTGCACCATGGCTGGTTCTTAGGGAGTCAGGCCCGTTAACTTGCTGGCTCCCCAATACCTTGGAACCGTGTTTTGGTTTTAGATCTAAATCTTCATCGTTCTTTGGCTTTGGCCTAAAAACCCTTAAAAGTACCACTGCTGGTGGTACTTGAGGATGGGGTCGATAACCCTTGCGTTAAATGAAGCTGGAAGTACCAGGAACTGTAACACTAGTATAGAATTTAGTAGTCTATGGAATGAAAATAGAATTGTAACGGCTGAGGGTTTATTTGATAAATTTAAGGTAAAATAACCATTTGACATTTTAACTGAAGCTGATATAGATGAAGACCCAGATGTGCAGTTTGTTATAGTGCTGTCACCTATTATATTAAGGTAGCAGAATGGGAATCCTGACTTATTTAGGAAGATAAGAAAATTATAATCCAACAATACACCAAGAAAAAAAATGTATAGAAATAGGAGGCCTTAGTCCATGACAATAGATTTGAGGTTGAGTAACAGTCTATTAGCAGTTACGCCAATACAGCAAGGTATTATAATAGTTGGGCAACATATTGGGCCTGATCCAGACCTACGATGTAGCGCTGAGCGTACTAACGTTCAGCATTACATTGTGGCACTCCCCATGACACTCCCCCTGCCCTATCGTATTTACACTCCCTTATGCCGGCTGTAGGCTAAGGGAGTGTAAATACGCTGGGACGGCGGCGTTAGTACGATAACACTGCCCTCCCAGCCTCATTACCCTACCACCCCCCGCCTCCTTGCACTAACCTCAGCGTAGTAACGCTGGGGGACGCCCCCCTCCAGCGTTACTACGCTGAAGCTACGGAAGCCCGATCTAAGATCGGGCGTTTCCGTAGTAAAATCGGCCTTTGGAAATATACCCCCTAATCCTTTGTTTGACTGCTACCAACAAGAAAAGGATGGGGGGGAGGGAAAATACAATCGCACTATTCTGATGTAGTATAATTTGCAAAAATCTGAAAAAGTACTTACATAACCCTCTATTGCAGGGGTGCTACCTCCGGAGTAAGTTAACAAATTGAGGGGAACAAGTGGAAAGTGGAAACTGAGAGACTCCTTTCAATGAGGTGCACTGTGTAAAACAAAAAGCAGCACTAAAATAATTTGTTGGAAAGAATGGTAATAGTACAACACATGTGTATCCACTAATAACAATAAAGAAGAGGGAACCTACATAGTACTACAGTGGCTAATAGTATCATAGGGCCTGATCCAGACCTACACACAGGAAACGCTATTGTGCGTACCGTATTAATGCAAGCGTACCTACAAAGCACTCCCCTAGGCACTCCCAGTGTTCGTACTTACTTTTGGCGTCTTACGCCGACCAAACCCTACCCTAACTTTCCTGAGTGTAACTGCGGGCGTCCGTAAGCTCCTGTACGGTTTAAATGCCTCACCCCGCCTTCGGTGCGTATTTACGGATTTCATATGGCAGGCACGTCCCCTCGAGAGTAAATACAAAATGGTTATGATCAAGGCCTATACGCTCAGATTCACAGAGCATAACATAAGCATAACATCTGCCCTGCGCATGCGCGGTAAGTACAAATGGGTGTTTTTACGCTTACGACCGCCGTAAAAACGCACACGAGCGTAGGTCTGGATGAGGCCTATAATATATACATTTAGTCAGTCATTGCAATATCAAAAAATTATAATATAATGAATCGCATGCAACATATATGCATGGTTCAAACATGATTGAATGGTACTTGTAACCACTGATAGTTAAAAATTCTTAAACCCACAAACAATGTCCATTACTTCATCATATTGATTTTGGAATCAAGATAAAATTGTAGTGTCTTGGTACTAGTTGTTCCCACAGTGCTGCAATTGGCAAATATAGGTACAAACAATAGCAAGTAGCCAAAAGGATATATAACATGAGATCACATATAGGACATGTGATATATGCCAGACATACCTCATATATCAATAAGGTTCAAAAGTTCTAATCTGTTAAACTTAACATTTATTATAAATAAACTAAAAACATGAATAAAAAACATATAAGTGGAGAAAATATTAAAATCAAATAACCCACCGCACGGACCAGAAAATGTTACACTCTGCAGGTTCATCCAAGCGGAGTGTGTGTAATTCCTTGATAGTTTTCTATGGGCTCTATTTACAAAGGATGATTTGTTAAAAATTGCCCTAAATCGCGTGATTTGACCCACTGAACTCACATCGCGGTATTCAGAAAGGGTCAATACACCTCCTTTTCCTCTGCAATGATGCTCCTAATGACCATTTGGTCGCTAGTGGGCAGTGTTTTATATAAGAGATGACGTCAGTTACACTGGTCCTCTACTGTTTCTGACATCATCTCTTATATAAAACACTGCCCCCTAGCGACCAAATGGTCATTAGGAGCAGCATCGCAGAAGAAAAGGAGGCGTCCTCTTCGTGGCAACTGGAGAAGACACCCCGAGAACCGGACCAGTGACTTCAAGCAATGGAAACCCAGACTGCAATCAAGTGCAGAAGATTCATCAAATCCAGCAGTGCTTCCCAAGAGAGATGCTTAGCCTTGTAGTTCTATCAGCACAGTTCTATCAGCCATGCAGCACTTAGTTTTTCTTTAATCTCACACGAGTTGCTGCGATTTTTTAAAGGGCTAATCGCTGTGGTTTTCTATTGAAAATGAAAATCACAGCGATTTAGCCCTTTTAAAATCGCAGCAACTCGTGTGATTTGATTTAAATCGTGGCCAAATCGATTCTTTCTGAATCCCGTGATTTAAACCAAAAGATCGCGGGCAAATCTCTGCGAGATACAACGATTTGAAATCGCAGCCACAAATCGTTTTTTGTAAATGAGGCCCAATGTGTCTGTTTTCCCCCAGCTGCAGGTTAATTAATCTCTGTAGGTGTGTCTGTCTGCCACAACTGATTGGGGGAGTGAACCTTAAATAGCCTCTTGCTGGAACATTGTCTGCCGGTCATAGCTTCCAGCTTCTAGCTTCTGTGTCTCGGTCCGTCTGTCTGCTGTTGTTACTCTGACATTGAGCTTTTGTGCATTTGCTTCCTGACCCCTTCTGTGTCTTCTCCATTGCCCAGCCTGCCCTATCCAGCCTGCCACTTGTCCTCTTGCCTGGTTGTGAGTGAGTGAGTGTTTCCCTGTCTGTTGGTTCTCAGCCTGTCTGTCTGCTGATTCCTTGTGCTTCCCACTTGCTCCACCTCTGTTGCTGATATTAGCATTCATCTCCAGAGTGTCAGTCAGTACAGAGTCTCTGCTATCCTACTTTCCCCTATGGTACATAGTACCTGCTATTTCTATGTTTACCTCTGGCTCATAGTGTCTCTGCAATCCTGCATTACCCAATGGTACATAGTACCAGCTCTTTCTATATCTACCTATGGCACACTGTGTCTCTGCAATCCTGCATTACCCTACGGTACATAGTACCAGCTCTTTCTGTATCAACCAATGGCACAGTGTCTTCTGTTTCCTTACAGTTACCCCTTCTCCGGTATATAGTACCGGCACTGTCTTGTCCTACCTTGTTTATGGTTTTATGATTTGTACTTTCCTGTTCCTGTGGCTGATTGGTCTGTGTGGCTGTATTTTGTATTCTTTCTGCACTAGGGTGTCTTATATACCATTTCTACGCACAGGTACTCCAGGGGTAGCAACCTACTACTTGGGGCGCAGCAAAGCCCATCCCCACCTTTAGGGGCAATGGTGAAGACCACCTGATGGTAGAATTTGCATCCTGGTGCTACTGTGTGTCACACACTAACATTTACCTTGTGTCTGTCTCAGTCTTGCCTGTCTGTGTATTACCTGGAATCTGTACCTGCAATAAACCCCTTTCATTCATATTGGCTTCTGCATTCTTTGTACCTAGCCTCAGATATTCATAACATTATGACCGGCCAATACATAGGCCTCATGGATTCCGCTACTATTGAGAGGCCCAACTTTCTGCAGTCAAGTATGGACTTGTTAGCGGTATCTCCACCCGGTTTGGATGTCCAGCTCCTGCAGTCGCGCCACTCCGAAGTCTTGTTACTCCGATTTCAACTCTCCCAAGTTTTGTATTTGTTACTTGGTGTACTGCAAAGATTGCCAAGTCCTGAAAATCTGGTGCTTACTCCAAATGACGTTCATGGTTTAGTACATACCAACTACCCTCTGAGGCCATCTGCTACACCTGATTAGGGACTATCTTCTGAGCCTTCCATTCAAGCCAACTCCTGTGTGCCTCAAACTCCAGCTCCTCTCTGGCCGAAGGAAAAAACTTTTTGTTAACAGAGGATCCTTGCCCTGTCTGCAATAGATTCTCTAATTCCAGTCCAGATAGGCCCTGCAAGCTTGGCGATTTCGGGGTTCTACCGCAAGCTACCACAAGTTTTAGAGGTAGTCACCATCAACCACTCTCGCTGGAGGAACATCAATATAGGATGGATCACAGACTTTGTCTTTACTGTGCCGGTATTGAACACTTTTTATTGTCCCATACGTAAGCCCAGACATCTACAACTTGTGAATCAGGTGTCAAGTCCTGCAACCCCAGGCGGGGTGTCTAGTTGTGCAACACCAGGCAGGGTTTCTAGTCGTGCAACCCCAGGCGGGGTGTCTAGTCGTGCAACCCCAGGCGGGGTGTCTAGTCGTGCAACCCCAGACGGGGTGTCTAGTCGTGCAACCCCAGACGGGGTGTCTAGTCGTGCAACCCCAGGAGGGGTGTCTGGTCGTGCTACCCCAGGAGGGGTGTCTGGTCGTGCTACCCCAGGAGGGGTGTGGTACCGCGCAATAGAAAATCCAAATTGCGAAAATTCAAATTTAAAAATTTCTATTGCGAATGCGAATTTTCTCCAAATTGCTAAAATTCGAAAAATGTATACACCTACATGTTTCTATTTATAAAAGTCTGAAATTATAACCATTCCATTTCGAAAGTCTGTATTTCGAATCCAACTTAATTTAGAATAGTGTAAATTTTGATACACACCAAACTAGAATAAGTTTCAATTTCGAAAATCTGATTTTCTAAAACTTTAAGTAGAATGCTATTTTTTTTTGCGAAAATCTGTATTTCGAAACGTTCACATAACGAACAACCACAATGCGATTTTTCTGCGAAATATTCGCAAATGGCAAGCATATGCAATGCGTTAACTTTTGATTGTTGACAGGGATTGACTATACTTCCATATGAAGGGTGGGAGTGAGTACTTTCAGCTTTAATTACAGCTTCTTGCTTTCAGCTTTCATTTAATTTATTTTTATTTCAATTAATTTAATTTAATTTTCTTTAATGTAAATTAACCTTTAATTTGAGTGTATTTACTTCCAAATCAGGTGACCGGTGTAGTAATTACAATGGTTTCTATATGTGCCTCTCACTACTTAAGGGACCAATAGTAATGGTACAATAGACTCTAAAGCTATTTCATGGACATGTGTGGTCCATTCCCTCGTTATTTCATCTTCAATTAAGCAGGTAAAAGGTCTGGAGTTGATTCTACATTTGCATTTTGGAATCTCACTACTTAAGGGACCAATAGTAATGGTACAATAGACTCTAAAGCTATTTCATGGACATGTGTGGTCCATTCCCTCGTTATTTCATCTTCAATTAAGCAGGTAAAAGGTCTGGAGTTGATTCTACATTTGCATTTTGGAATCTA
>WWET01004356.1:47361-58964 GCA_011038615.1 Limnodynastes dumerilii | reverse complement strand
GGGCTGGGCAGCGGTGTGAGGCACTTCAGGGTGGGCAGCTCTGTGAGGCACCTCGGGCTGGGCTGCTGTGAGGCACCTCGGGCTGGGCAGCGCTGTGAGGCACCTCGGGCTGGGCAGCGCTGTGAGGCACCTCGGGCTGGGCAGCGCTGTTAGGCACCTCGGGCTGGGCAGCGCTGTGAGGCACCTCGGGCTGGGCAGCACGGTTCCCTCCTGGGGTAGCACGATAAGACACCCCTCCTGGGGTAGCATGACTAGACACCCCTCCTGGGGGGTGTGCAGTCCCCGGTTAGAAAATCTCTATTTCGAAAGTCTCTATTTCGACAACTAAATTGCGAATTTTCGCTATTACAAATGTTCGCTAATTCAAATTTTCTCTATTTCAACCGATCCCTATTTTGAATGTAATATGTTGTGAAACATGCACATTTTGAATATGATTTAAGTTCTAATATTGAAAAAAAGAAAGGGGTACCAATGTTATGGCTCCTATACCATATAGTTAGAGCTTAATATAAGCAGCAAAAGTGTCTCTTTTTTGAAAAAAAATGTTTCAATAAAGTCCTTCAAAAAACAATCTCAGGAATATTCTTCACACTTCACAGCAGGACAGGGAAAAATTGCAATCCTACTTACAAGACTCACCGCTTGGGCTTTCCTCCACGTGGTTATACAGGATTCCTTCAGCTCACAAGAATTCAGCTCAAACAATGTTTTTCATGTAAAATAATAAGAAAGAGAAAGGAACCCCCAATGGTACAATATTGTTTGTCAAAGATTGTATCTATTCTCCAATTATTCACTCACACTATACATCTCTTGGGGTAAATGCAAAAAATTATTATTCCCTATGTGATAGATATCCGGCTGGTATTCTACTCACAAATATTGCTTCTTGGATAAAATGCACATCAGAAAATGTAAAAACTGCTCGATTCCAAATGTGAGGTGTTCTACTTATAAGCTGTACCTCTTGAATCAAATGCACATCAAAAATCCTGGGGTCTATCTCCTTCTGCTCAAATTTTAATAATTAAATGTATCTTCTTCTGCTTCTGCCGATCTCCGTGAAGGAGAGCTGTTCCAACTCTCAGTTTCTCTATGCAATCCTCAATGCACTGTAACTATGTTGCAAACAGTTCTTCTTTATTAAAACATAATAAAAACAAAAACAAAACAAATCCCTGACAAGCAGGGTTCCGTGGGATATAATGCACACGGTCTAACCCTCCGATACCTGCAACTCACTCCAGCCGGCAGATGTTATTATGGGCCCATAGCCTAACTGGTGGATATGCTATACCGAAGACCCAGCCGTTATGCACCTCTCACCACCAGAATCCCCACACCAGTGACGTGTTACAGTTAACAATGTAGCCTTTCTCAAGGTGTGTGTCGGGGATGACGGTTTCTCCTATTTGAAAACTTGGCACTGAAATTCAGGTCCAGTGACTGGTCTGCGAACGTATGCTTCGTTTCATAAAAAAATAAACCTTATGAACATATTTGGGTCATACTTAAAAATGATAAACTTCAATTAACAATTCCGTGTAACAATCCTTTGCTCAAAAGCAGATAATAAAGGTGCTTTTCAATAATACAATATCCTTGGTGATACTCATAAAAACCGTGTTATTAAATATAATGAACTGAAGTAATAAATGCCACGATCTTTTGCTGGTAGGTATAAAGTGCTGGATGTTAAAACAATATAAGTGAAGGTACTATCCAGAATAATTTATAGGACAATTCCTTAAGAAATACATGTGGGTCCTAAAGTCCATTGATGCCATGGTCAGACTCTAATATAATATTGTGTATACACAATGTGCCAATAGTAGTGAATAAGTATCAGTTCGTACTCAACTCCATTAATACTATAAAAAAAACCTTCATAGTCCATCAGTGACATAACGAAACTCTAAAATTAGAGTTAGGTTAGAAACTTATTGTAAGATAATATAAAGTGCTAATGTCATTACTAACGTAAGGGCCCATTAGTGACAGTTTGGTTAGTGTAAAATATCAAGTCAGTCTAATTCTGACTTTCACAACATCCATTCAATTGCCTCCAATCCCTGACAGTGGTTGATAACTGTATACAGGGATTGGACATCAGCCGTTAGCATTTTACAATTATCAGTCCACTTTATGTTCTTAATCTTCCTAAGGATATCCCCTGTATCCTTAAGATTAGAAGGGATCATTTTCATATATGGTTGGAGATACATAGCTATCATCTGTGATAGGTTGGACGTTAATGATTTCACACCTGCCACGATGGGTCTTCCCGGGAGGTTTTGGGGGTCCTTGTGGACTATTGGGAGGGTGTAGAATGAGGGAATTTGAGCATTTTTAATTAGCAGGAATTCTTTTTCTTGATCATTGGTAGTACCATTTAAATGAAATTTTTCCACAAATTCCTCTTTTTATTTATTCTATTTTAAGGATAAAGGGGATATTCTTAGTAAGATTAAGAACATAAAGTGGACTGATGATTGTAAGATCCTAACGGCTGATGTCCAATCCCTGTATACAGTTATCAATCACTGTCAGGGATTGGAGGCAATTGAATGGATGTTGGGAAAGTCTGAATTAGAGAAGAACAAAATAGAGCTAGTATTAGAGGGTATTGAGTTGATCCTAAAAAACATTTTTTTCTGGTTCTCAGATGATTTCTATATACAGAAAGAAGGTACAGCAATGGGTACCAAATTTGCTTCTCCTTACGCGAATATATTCATGGCATGGTGGGAGGAGCAAATAGTATATAATCACCCCTTAGCTAAGAAACATCTCAAGGCTTATTTTAGGTATATCGATGATATACTTATCATCCGGGAAGGGGACGATGCCTCCCTTGAAGAATTCTGCAAACATCTAAATAGAAATAATCTGAACATCAGACTCACTTTCAGTGAGAATAGAAAGGAAGTAGTTTTCTTAGACTTGAAGATTAAGGGGGAGAATAAGACCATCAATACGGAGATTTATAAAAAGCTGACAGACACTAATTCATTTATAAGAAACAAAATAAAGAAACCAAATAGCCGCGCTAACTTAGCGCGGCTATTTGGTTTCTTTATTCTGTTTCTTATAGGGTGTTAGCACACACCCCTAGCCTGCTGCTCATTGGTATTATTGCAGGAGTTTGTGTGTATATATATATATTTTTTTTTTGTGTTTATTTTCAGTTGATACCATTCTCTCAATAATAAGACACATCTTTTTTTCGCTCAATTTATCCAGTGGATAGATCACAGCGCTCATCCAATTTTTCTGTGTTGACTAATTCATTTATACCAAAGGAAAGTGCACATCACCCCAAATGGCTGAAATCAGTACCGTTGAGCCAATTCTGTAGCGCAACTGCTCTGATAGGGAGGTATTTCTTAATCAAAGCAAAGAATTAAAGGAGCAATTTATGAGCTAGATCTAGCTCTTAAAAAAGTAAGAAAAAAGACAAGAAGTCAACTACTGAAAGAAAAAAGAAAAATTTATAATAATAACAATCCGGGGATCAATTTCATTACCCAGTTTAATCAAGACTACAGAAAGATAGAAAAAATAGTTAAGAAGAACTGGGGAATCCTACTTCAGGACCCAGATTTGAAAATTCTCCTCCCCAAGCGACCTAAGTTTATATATAGGAAGGCCCCGAATATTAGGAATTTGGTAGTAAAGAGTGTTATAGACCCTCGGAGGAGGGTAAGAACATCAAAGGTAATATTAAGAAACAAGATAAGTTTAAAGCCACCACTTCAGGTAGAGAACATAAGATCAAGGATTTTCTAACTTGTGATTCGAAGAATTGTGTTTATATCATCGAATGTTCATGTTCCCTCCAATATGTGGGACTTACCTCTAGAAGGTTAAAAGAACGGTGGGGGGAACATATTCGAAATATAAGAAAACGAGCGATGTCCCACCCATTATCACTACATTTTAAAAATGTACACAATTGCGAATTAAATAATATTAAAAACATAGTAGGAATCAAAAAGGTGGAAAATTACTGGAGGAGAAAGGATAGCACAGCTAGATTGGCTAAGGAAGAAATGAAGTTAATTTATGAATGTGGTACTCTCAATGTGGCCTTTGAACTGAAATGGTTTTTAGAATAAAATATTTTTAGGTATTTTTAATAATGTTTTAAGAGCTAGTATGTTAATAATATTGTTACCACTTAGCACTTTATTCTATAGTATATTGTGCACAAATCGACTTTTATGAATGTTATTAACACTTAGTAATATGCACTATGATATTTTACACTAACCAAACTGTCACTAACGGGCCCTTACGTTAGTAATGACATTAGCACTTTATATTATCTTACAATAAGTTTCTAACCTAACTCTAACTTTAGAGTTTCGTTATGTCACTGATGGACTATGAAGGTTTTTTTTATAGTATTAATGGAGTTGAGTACGAACTGATATTTATTCACTACTGTATACACAATATTATATTAGAGTCTGACCATGGCATTGATGGACTTTAGGACCCACATGTATTTCTTAAGGAATTGTCCTATAAATTATTCTGGATAGTACCTTCACTTATATTGTTTTAACATCCAGCACTTTATACCTACCGGCAAAAGATCGTGGCATTTATTACTTCAGTTCATTATATTTAGTAACACGGTTTTTATGAGTATCACCAAGGATATTGTATTATTGAAAAGCACCTTTATTACCTGCTTTTGAGCAAAGGATTGTTACACGGAATTGGTAATTGAAGTTTATAATTTTTAAGTATGACCCAAATATGTTCATAAGGTTTATTTTTTTATGAAACACAGCATACGTTTGCAGACCAATCACTGGACCTGAATTTCAGCGCCAAGTTTTCAAATAAGAGAAACCGTCATCCCCGACACACACCTTGAGAAAGGCTACATTGTTAGTTGAAACGCGTTGGTGGTGAGAGGTGCATAACGGCTGGGTGTTCGGTATAGCATATCCACCAGTTAGGCTATGGGCCCATAATATCATCTGCTGGCTGGAGTGAGTTGCGGGTATCGGAGGGTTAGACCATGTGCATTATATCCCACGGAACCCTGCTTGTCAGGGATTTGTTTTGTTTTTGTTTTTATTATGTTTTAATAAAGAAGAACTGTTTGCAACATAGTTACAGTGCATTGAGGATTGCATAGAGAAACTGAGAGTTGGAACAGCTCTCCTTCGCGGCGATCGGCAGAAGCAGAAGAAGATACATTTAATTATTTAAATTTGAGCAGAAGGAGATAGACCCCAGGATTTTTGATGTGCATTTGATTCATGAGGTACAGCTTGTAAGTAGAACACCTCACATTTGGAATCGAGCAGATTTTACATTTTCTGATGTGCATTTTATCCAAGAAGCAATATTTGTGAGTAGAATACCAGCCGGATATCTATCACATAGGAATAATCATTTTTTGCATTTACCCCAAGAGATGTATAGTGTGAGTGAATAATTGGAGAATAAATACAATCTTTGACAAACAATATTGTACCATTGGGGGTTCCTTTCTCTTTCTTATTATTTTACATGAAAAACATTGTTTGAGCTGAATTCTTGTTAGCTAAAGGAAGCCTGTATAACCACGTGTAGGAGTGATTACGTTCTGAATACAGACCTTTCGATGTGCATAAAGCCCAAGCGGTGAATCTTGTAAGTAGGATTGCAATTTTTCCCTGTCCTGCTGTGAAGTGTGAAGAATATTCCTGAGATTGTTTTTTGAAGGACTTTATTGAAACAATTTTTTCAAAAGAGAGACACTTTTGCTGCTTATATTAAGCTCTAACTATATGGTATAGGAGCCATAACATTGGTACCCCTTTCTTTTTTTCAATATTAGAACTTAAATCATATTCAAAATGTGCATGTTTCACAACATATTACATTCAAAATAGGGATCGGTTGAAATAGAGAAAATTTGAATTAGCGAACATTTGTAATAGCGAAAATTCGCAATTTAGTTGTCGAAATAGAGACTTTCGAAATAGAGATTTTCTAACCGGGGACTGCACACCCCCCAGGAGGGGTGTCTAGTCATGCTACCCCAGGAGGGGTGTCTTATCGTGCTACCCCAGGAGGGAACCGTGCTGCCCAGCCCGAGGTGCCTCACAGCGCTGCCCAGCCCGAGGTGCCTAACAGCGCTGCCCAGCCCGAGGTGCCTCACAGCGCTGCCCAGCCCGAGGTGCCTCACAGCGCTGCCCAGCCCGAGGTGCCTCACAGCAGCCCAGCCCGAGGTGCCTCACAGCGCTGCCCACTCTGAAGTGCCTCACAGCGCTGCCCAGCCCGAAGTGCCTCACAGAGCTATCCAGCCTGAGGTCACCAACCTAAATGCCGCCTGTCCGGTCTCCAGTCCTAACCATGCCGTCTTTGTAGGGGGTGCTTGTTCTGCTGCATCCACAGACCCTGCACCTGCTGTGTCCGCTGAACCCATGAATTCAAGCCCTGAGCTCACTCCTTGGACTGAGAATTTTTTTTTGAGGGACATCATTTCTTTGATGGGGACTTAACACAGCTTAATGCCCTAGTGGAAATAATGGAGAACAGGATGCAGAATTCCACTGGTTGGCCTGAAAAGGACATAGGTACATTACTTATGTGGCCCTTAATTTTTGCAGGGCATCTCTGGCACACTGTGTCTCTGCAATCCTGTATTACCCTACAGTACATAGTACCAGCTCTTTCTGTATTAACCAATGGCACAGTGTCTTCTGTTTCCTTACAGTTACCCCTTCTTCGGTACATAGTACTGGCACTGTCTTGTCCTACCTTGTTTATGGTTTTATGATTTGTACTTTCCTGTTCCTGTGGGGTTTTCTCTTATCGTTGGATGATTGGTCTGTGTGGCTGTATTTTGTATTCTTTCTGCACTAGAGTGTCTTATATATAATTTCTACGCACAGGTACTCCAGGGGTAGCAACCTACTACTTGAGGCGCAGCAAAGCCCATCCCCATCATCAGGGGCAATGGCGAAGACCACCTGATGGTAGAATTTGCATCCTGGTGCTACTGTGTGTCACACCCTAACATTTACCTTGTGTCTGTCTCAGTCTTGCCTGTCTGTGTATTACCTGGAATATGTATTAAACCCCTTTAATTCATATTGGCTTCTGCATTCTTTGTACCTAGCCTCAGGTATTCCTAACAGCCCTGCAATCAAAATCCCCACTCTCTCTATGTAGCCCCCTAACTTCCTCACGGCAACACTTCCCCATTCCAGGTATGTATCCTGTCCCTCCCTGCACTAATGCGCGACAGTTCTGGGGAAGAATGAATGGAAATAACAGAGTCCAGTGGGGTACTAAGCAAAGGTCCAGCAGGTAGTGGGGAGGCGTGCACACCTCACCACTCACAGTGAATGCTTACTGACGTGCATTTCGCCATGCCTCTTGTTCATAGAGCCAATTATAGCTAGTGAACAGGGAGGGATTAATATACTGCTGCTGGTAGAAATAATGTGGCTGCAATTAGACTGGAGGAAACACGTATATGTGTTTAGTATATAACATGTATATATTATGATACTATTAGCCTCTGTGATACTATGTAGATTCCCTCTTCTTTATTGTTATTAGTGGATACACATGTGTTGTACTATTACCACTTTTCTAACAATTATTTCAGTGCTGCTTTTTGGTTTATACAGTGCACCTCTCTGTTTCCACTTATTCCCCTCAATTTGCTACCACTTGTGTGTAGTTATATGGATAGTCGGTACAATGGTATTTAGCAGACTACAAATCACTTTTCTTTTTACATCACTGTATAGTTGTGGAATTGCTGTTCTTGAAAAGTAGAATCGTGATGGAATTTGGTAACAGAGACACATGAACTCAACTCATCTTCAACAGCCAAGTGTACTGTATTAATTGCAGATATAGGACATAAATCTACTGCTAGCATATGTGTCATGGCTTCAGTGATGTGCTTTGCAGCAGGGTGGCAGTGACATACTTGGTTCTTCTAGCAAAGGCTTATTCCACAGACAATTTTGTTTGAAAGGGAGTCTTCTTGGTCCCGTTCTGTGATGAGAATTCAACCCCAGCAGCAGCACCAAACCTTTCACTCATTGATTCCTTTAAGGAGTCATTTTACTACCCCCATAACTAATGAGGATGTTGATGATGATGATGGCGTTGGTGGTGGAGATTGGACATATAAGGATCTATCCCTGATGCTGCCAGCTGATGCTGCACTGCTTGCTAAAACAGATTTTGCAGAATTGGATAACCATTTAGCATGGACGCAAAATGATTGCAAATAATGTAACAGTGAGGAGGTGCCTAGATGTTTTATATCCTTGCCTATACTGACTTTAGGGCTACAAATGACAGATGCTTTGACAACTGTTGTCAGGTTTTGAGTAAAAATAATTCCACACAGACAAAGTGGATTTTTTGGTTCTTTGCCCAACAATGCCCTGATCACTGGCACAAATTGTTGCCACCGATGTCTGACTTTCTTAGACACACACAACATCATCCTCCATGTTGCTATCCACTTGTAGTACAACACCATTGTAACGGTCCTAAAACACAACTTGACCCTCCCCACCTTGGAGTCCTACCTGTTCGTGGAGAACTCCGAAAAGATGTACCACCTTCCGACAATTCGTTCACCTCCTATGTAGGTTCGCCGAACACCAGTCTCCCTAGGAAATCATAAGAATTAGCCAGAGTCAAACAGCAAGGAGAGTGAGAATTGATGAAATCAGTGCTGTGCTCAGATGTGAATTTAAGGTGAAAATCATTATTGTTAAGGTGTTGTATAAAGGAATTAACACTGTCACCATCACCATCCCAAATAAAAAACAAATCATCAATAAATCTGCCATAGTATTCCAGATTCACCCCGAATGGGCCATCCCATATAAGTTGTTGTTCAAGGATGCCCATGTATTAGTTGGCATAACTTGGGGTGTATCTGGTACCCATGCCAGTTCCAAGGCGTTGCTGATAGCAACATCCCTGAAAAAGAAAAAAATTGTGCTCTAAAATAAATTTTATGCTATCGGTGATGAAGTATTGGAGTTCAGTGGAAAAATTAGACCTATTTTGCAAGTGATGGGTGATGGGCAGAATCCCTAAATAATGTGGTATCTTAGTATATAAAGCTTCAACATCACAGGTTAGTAGGCGGAAACTATCACGCCACTCAATACCTGCGATGTTCATAAGAAAGTGACCAGTATCTTTAATGTGTGAGCGGAGGGGTGTGACGAGTGGCTGCAAAAAACAATCTACAAAGTGTGATAAATTAGCAGTGAGGGACCCCACACCAGAAATAATAGGACAACCCGAGGGGTGAAGTGAGGGATTTTGGTTAGATAATAAAAGGTTGGGGTCACTGAATTTGACTAACAGAAAATCAAATGTGTCTTTGGTAATTACATTATCTTCTCTATACTTAACGATAAGATCCTTTTATTCAATACAATATTTATCACTGTGACTTGTTTTGAGGACCTCATAGAATTCCCTATTATCCAGTTGTCTCTTGGCTTCCAGAATATATGCTTCTTTTTCTAAAATAACAATCCTCCCCCCTTGTCTACAGGCTTAATTATTATTCTATCATCCTCCACAAAAGACTTATGGCTAACCTTTCTTGCTTTACTTTGATTATCCTTAATAAAGGAATTCTCAGTTTTTGTACATAAAGCCCTGAAGTCTCTTAGTGTTGTCTGATAGAATGTTTCGATAAAATTATTCTTATGTTGCAAAGGGTAGAATTCAGATTTTTTCTAGCAGAAACAAGAGAGGGTTGGGTAATGTTAATATCTTCATTTTCTAGCTGTAGTGATACTAAATCCTCAAGGGCCAGAAGTTTCTGAGTAAGGAGGAAATTCTCAGTGACCTCCATTAAACCAGTAGGATTACCCCACTTGGATAGGAAGAATTTCCTATGGCAGATGTCACATATAAATCTATTGAGGTCCACAAAAAGATTAAAAAGGTTAGGCTTATTTGCCGGAGCAAAGTTTAACCCCTTTCTTTAGTAGATTTTTCTCATTATCCGTAAGCATATGTGATGAAAGATTATAAATATTTTAATCTAAAAACATTTATAATCTTTCATCACGAATTCTTATTGAATTCACTTACTGAATTTTCAGATTTTTTATTGATAGTCTTCCCAGCTCCTCCCCTACAGCCTCTTCTTCAAAGTACCTTCTCCTTTTGGGAGAGTCCAGAGTTAGAGGATGGAATCGATTGGACAACGGAAGAGGAGGAGGAAGAGAGAGGCAGCTGGGCAGACCTAAAAAAAGAGATGCATCTGTAATAATATCATTAGTAACATTTTTTGAAATTGCTCCTGCATATGATAATTTCTCTCTCTCCCCTTGGGTTGGGTCCTTATCTTTACTAGCTGTATTCACAGTCTGTGATATATTTATCTCAGGCTGTTTAGTTTTCTCAGTCCCTTGTTCATTAGATTTATTTTTCTGTTGGTTCTTTTTGATTTTATTTAATTTTACATAGTGTTCCTATGGCTGTTTTTTCCCCTATTATAAGTTCTAACCACTTTGCTTGTATAGTCCCTTTGGTCTCTGATTAACTTATCCTTTTTAACACCTATCAGTTTGCATTCAAAATCCTCAATTTTCTTGACAAATGTTTCCTCATTCCTCTTAAAGAAGGGGTGGTCTTTGAAGGGTCTCAATTACTCTTGTACCTTTATAATTTCCTTTTTGACCTCTTCTATCTTTTGTTTTCTGTAATCAATAAGCATCTTCATGAGTCTAAAGGAACATTTTTCAAGCTCATCCTCCCATTTCAGTTTAAATATTGGATCACTATGGAAGGATGATGTTTTAAACAATCGAAGACCCCTGGGTATTGGACTGTGTCCAAAACAGAAAGAGTGGTTGATCAATATACTTGATTATGCCAACGAGAATCATATTGGATTTGCCATTTAAATACCTTGGCCCCTGTGGGTCTTAACGACACATTGGAACTCAATCATTTCTCCTGATTTCCGACTATTGATTGATATTTAATCTGAACACTCCTCTTGAGTTGTTGCTATTGTTAGATTTTATAATTTTACATGTGTTATAGCTCTATTGTCTGAATTCTATCTAGGTGGGTGACTAAATTGATTTCTATGAATAAGAATGCCTCTATTTGTGTTCCATATAGCAATTATAAACTCCACTGCTATAGGTTTCCTCCATAATGATTCCCTATTTTGTTTGATATACTATTCATCTACCCTGGGCTATATAGATCTTAAGAATCTTTTGGGGTGATAAAGAGGATCTGCAGATTAAATTATTGTTAATGAACTTGTATTTATTGTGTATCTCTGTATTATTCTCAATATAAGTTGACTTTCTTTTTTATTATTAGTATCTTCCATTATCAGCATCCCTCTATTAGGCATTATAGATTTATAAATATCTTTTACTATCTAGCATAGTTGGGCTCCCTATGTACCTTTAAGGTATTTTTATTTTTATTTGTATTTGTATTTTATATTTTTTATTATTACTTTTATTATTATTATTTATATCTATTTTATGTTTTTTATTGATTATATATAATTTTATATTCATTTATTTTGTGGTTGTATTATATACATATGTTCTCTACTT
>WWET01004356.1:19585-43206 GCA_011038615.1 Limnodynastes dumerilii | reverse complement strand
CCAATTATGTGTCCCCAGCCCTCCCAGTAGCCACATCATATCTCCAGCACCTCAGTATTCCCCATCATGTCTCCAGCTCCCTAGTATTGACAATCATGTCTCCAGCTCCCTAGTATTGACAATCATGTCTCCAGCTCCCCAGTATCCACCATCATGTCACTGGTCCCCCAGTATCCCCATCATGTCTCTCCAGCCTCCCAATATTTCCCATTGATGTCCATCCTCCCAGTATTCCCTCACTGCTTCAATTAACTTAGATGTTGTCCCTTCTTCTGTGGCGCATGCTCTTGCTCCTTCTGCTTCTTAGTGATGCTGGTGTCACCAGGAAGGAGTGTCCTTTGCATGCAGGGAGTCACTGTATCAGCTGCTGGGCAGAACATAGAGCAGCTGATCACAAACCCTGGCAGCTTAAAGGGGGTTTGCGATCAGCTGCTCTGTGTAACAATAGCGGCAGCTGATAGCAGGGACTGCCTGACAGGAGGCCTGTGGGTTGGACCTATTTGTCTGAGGGCCGGACCATATGAGGGCCAGACGTTCCCCACCCATGATGTCTGGCTTTTCACAAAATCTACAGTACAGTGCACCTTTACATACCTCACAACATTTGTGAATTCGAAAGAGGGACAAAATTTTGCGGCCTGGTAGAGGGGTTGTGTCTTGTACCACCTAGTGGGCGTGTCTGGGAAAGTGGGTTGTGTTTGGCACCACCCAGACCAGCAGATCTAGTGACTGCCCCTTTTATTTAACAACCATACATATGTCTTCCTCTTATTATTAGGCCTGCCATCCATATAGCTGACCCTTATTATTTGTCCAGGATTCATATGTCCAGCCTCCATATCTGCCTCTTTTTTGTCCTACCTCCATGTCTGCCACTTATTATTATTATTATTATTATTATTATTATTATTATTATGTCCAGCCTCCATATGGCTCCCCTCTGTTTATTTGTCCAGCCTCCATATCTGCCTCTTTATGATTTGTCCAGCCTCCATGTGTGTCCCTTATAATGTCTACTCCATGTCTGCCCCATACTATTGTCAGCCTTTATGTCTGCTCCTTTTAATGGCCAGCCTCCATGTCTGCCCCTTTTAATGGCCAGCCTCCATGTCCCCCCTTATAATGGCCAGCCTCCATGTCCCCCCCTTATAATTCTCAGCCTCCATGTCTGCCCCTTATCATTTCCATCCTCCATGTCTGCCACTTGTAATATCCAACCTCCATGTCTGTCCCTTTTAATGTCCAGCCTCCATGTCTTCCCCTTGTAATGTCCAGCCTCCATTGTCTGCCCCTTTTAATATACAGCCTTCATTGTCTGCCCCTTTTAATGTCCAGCCTCCATGTCTGCCCCTTATGTGCAGCATCAATGTCTTCCCCTTTTGTCCAACCTTGATGTCTTCTCTTACTTACTTTTGATATCCCTTCCTCCGCGGCGCTCCCTCTCTCCATCTGGTGCATCATGTGAAGCAGTACTGGTAATTCAGGGCTCTTCAGCCCTGTAAAATCAAATCTATTTCTAGAATGGCAGTGACCACATAGGTTAGTTCACTACCATTCACATTAACTAGTTTGGTCCTACAGGATTCCCGTAGGAGCCCTGTATTACCTGTACTGTGCTGGGAAAAGCCCTGCCGCATACAAAGCATGGCACAGGCTTTTTTTTTTTAAAAAAATACAACTTTGTCCCGAGAGTCTGATCTCTTGGGACAAGTTGTGAGGTGGCAGGACAATGGGACAGTCCCCCAAAAGCGGGACTGTCCCGCTGTAATCAGGACACTTGGGAGGTAAGTTACATATTATAATTGTAATATTACATATTATATTTAAAATATAGGAATTTTACACAGTGTGTCACCATTACATCATGAAATTGTTGAAGAGCAGCAACAGTTTGTACATTGCTAAAACTAAAACAAAAAAACTATTAAATGGGAAGTTTTCTTGTTCTGAAATATTTAATGTTTTTATACAAGAAGAGTTTTTAGAAAATGTGGTGTAAAACATCTTCCACAAATGTTGAAATCTATATGACAAGCACAATACAGATAAAAGGAATATATTACTAAAGTCAAGTGTCTGTTCTTAAATGCATTTAATATGCTTAGATTTTTAAAAGTTAAGCTTTTTTTCAAATGATAAGCATGGAGGAATAGCCTACATTCTGTATATCTTAAAACCTGTTTAAAATGCATCCCATGCACTCAAAATCTTTTTGATGTTTCACTTTACTCTGCTCCTTGGGAATCAAATTGTTGGAAGCAATGTTTAAAAAAACTGAAAGCTGGTAAAGACAGATGTTTTTAACATCTCTCCCTGCACTTGAGAAGAAAAGTGTCTGGACTGGAACACAGAAGAGCTGTTAGAAAGACATGGGGAGTCCTTGCGGTGCACCGAGGGCTCCACGTGTCTTTCTAACAGCTCTTCTGTGTTCCAGTCCAGACGCTTTTCTTCTCAAGTGCAGGGAGGGACCAGGTACGGGTCCGGAAGGACGAAGCGTGCCCGTGAGGCAAGGGTAAGCCTTGCCTCACTAGAATAGATGGCGTCCTGGACTAACAATATTTCTAACATGCACATATGTACCATTGTGTTATAATAGCATGGTATGTTATTATATACTTATGTATGCCCTCCTGAGCTACTTGTAACTAAAGTGACGTTTGTCTTTACTTGCTATTTTGCCTAATTGGAATAGATGACGTCCTGGACTAATTATTTTAACATGCACATATGCATCAACGTATCATAATATTAAGCATGTCATTATGTATTTAAAAATGACTTTCTGAGCTGCTTGTGGTTAAGTGACATTTGTCTTTACTTACTTATATTTCTCCTTAATATTTGCCTGCTTTTAAGAATGATTACCGATCAGTAATAAAATCAGCACTTTTTTTGTACTCAATGAGCTGTCTCAGTATAATTATTTAGACTGCAGTTATAATATAAGTGTGCACCCAAGCTCCCTGTCTTTTTTTCTTCTCTTTTGTACTAATTAATTAGGGAGTAGAGGTTGCACCTTGGGCACCTTTTCTCTTATAGGTAGTTCTGTGCAGTCTCCTCCTGTTTCCTTGTGAAATCAATCTAACATCAATAATACAGATAATAAAAAAAAAATTAGATAATAGGATCCGTTCTATTGGAGTGTATGCAGCACAAAAGAGTGGAAGGAAACAAATCCCAATAAAAGGCTCAGAATAGACTCAGGTTTAAATAAAGCATGTGTATAGAGATGACAGTCAGAGACACAATGAATAATTTGTTGGTAAATGCTCAAGTTCAAGGGGATGTTGGATTCTTCAGAGAGGAATTCCTCTTATCCTATACCTCTGGCTCAGTGTGTGCAGAGTGATAAATATATGTGCATCAAAAGTATCTAGCAGCTGTAATCCTGTATATCTGACCCAGCATGCTCACAGGTAATGGATCAGTAAGTTCATCAATGGTATCAAGCAGCTGTGATGCCTATCATGAATGGTGGTTAGGTCAGCAGGCAACAATGGTGAATGATATAGTTACCAGACGTTCTAATAAGCAGGTATGGGTCCGGATCTCCAGCACTGACCGCCGCTGATAATGCAGATGGACCGACAGGTCCACACGCCGCCACGAAGGGGAGGGGAAACCACTCACAGGTCCACAAGCGGCCACGGAGAGGAGGAGACAACACCGCACTGTGTGAGAGTAACAGCCGAATTATCCGGCGGCAGCATCGGGAGACGTCACTAAGACCGCTATACGCAATCTACGTATCGAAACGATATGCAGATTACGTACAATAGCTACTACGCATGCGCAGTAGCTACTGTTTATTGAACTACGTCCGTCTATGGAAGACGGACGTAGTTCTGGATCCGGACCAATATTACAAATTAGTTAGTGTTTCTATACATAGCACATACAACTATTATATAGTTTACAATTTGAATATTCATGTTTTTACAATTTCATACCACAATAATTTTTTTGTATTTATTTTAAATTTATAAAAAAAAATAAAAATACACCTTTGTGCATCTCCACATCCAGCTTAAATTTTTCTCCACAAACAAATAGAGCGGATGTGGTACATCTATGTCACTGGTTTTTTACTTTGTACAGGAGTAACTAAAAAATAATAATAAAACCATTGCAATACCTTCAAATAACCATATATTTCAAACCACGTTCTCAGAACAAAAATACATTTTTGTAACACCATCTGCATATATCACTAAGTAGAACTGTAACCTACCTTCATTATCCTCAAATTGTTAGTGAGGTCTGCCTGACAGGCCGATCTCCTGAACTAAGTGTCGTAATTCTAAAATAAAACAGAAAGGTATAACTAGAATATTATATACCTAGAAAAAACATGGGCCGTACTAAATGGACGAAAAGGGATGATCAGGATGATTGCATGCAGTTTGCCTCCAAGACACTAGATGTCAGTCTTTTTTACAAATAAAAACACTAGTTAAACCCCCTCCAAAAAGACTTATAATATCCTTAACACTTAAAAAGCATTTCTCCATATTTATTTATTATATATGGCTATATCTTTCTTATTTCCGTGGGATGACAGTGTTTTAAGCGCAAATATCTGTACCTGTGACTGTTTTCAAAAGATTTCCAGTGGGAAGATGGCAATATCTTTTTTATTTATGTGGGATGATGGCATTTTAAAAGAAGCTATCTATACCTTGGACTGTTTTCTAAAGGTTACGTTGTCTTTTTTATGTATGTTGGTTGATGGCGTTTTAATTGCAGATATCTATACCTGGGACTGTTTTCTATAGGTTTACAGTTGGAAGATGGCTATATCTTTCTTATTTACATGGGGTGATGGTGTTTTAAGTGCAGATATCTGACTGTTTTCTATAGGTTTCAAGCAGGAAGATGGCAAAACCTTTTAAGCACAGATATCAATACCTAAGACTGTTTTCTATAGGTTACCAGTGGGAAGATGGCTATATCTTTGTTATTTACATGGGATGATGGTGTTTAAAGCGCATATATCTATGCCTAGGACTGTTTTCTATAGGTTTCTAGTGGGAGGAAGGCAATATCTTTGTTATTTACATTGGTTGATGGCGTTTTAAATGTAGATATTTATGCCTGTGACTGTTTTCTATAGGTTTCAAGTGGGAATATGACTATGGGCCAGATTCACAAACCCGTATTTTTAACATACGTCCCTAATTTTCCGAATCTAGCTACGAATGCATGTGTAGTAACTATTTTATGCTATCTATGTAGCGTTTCGTTACGTAGATTGCATACATGTGGTCTTAAAAGACGTATGTTAAAAAATACGGGGTTGTGAATCCGGCCCTATATCTTTGTTATTTACGTGGGAGATGGAGTTTTTACATGTGACTGTTTTCTATAGGTTTCCAGTTGGAGGATGGCAATATCTTTGTTATTTACATGGGATGATGGCGTTTTAAATGCAGATATTTATACCTTGGACTGTTTTATATAGGTTTCCAGTGGGAAGATGGCAATAACTTTTTTATTTATGTGGGATTATGTCATTTGAAGCCCTGATATCTATACCTAGGAATGTTTCCTAAAGGTTACCAGTGGGAAGATGGCTAAATCTTTGTTATTTACGTGTGATAATGGTGTTTTAGGTGCAGATATCTATACCTGGGACTTTTTTCTATAGCTTTACAGCGGGAAAATGGCAATAACTTTTTCATTTACATGGGATGATGGCATTTTAAGTGCAGATACCTATTCCTGGGACTGTTTTCTATAAGTTTCCTGTGGGAAGATGGCTATACCTTTTTCATTTACTTGGGATGATGGCAATTCAAGCGCAGATATTTATGCCTGGGACTGTTTTCTATAGGTTTCCAGTGGGAAGATGGCAATATCTTTTTAATTTATGTGGGATGATGGCGTTTTAAGTGCAGATATCTATACCTGGGACTTTTTTCTACAGGTTTCCAGTGGGCAGAAGGCGATATCTTATTTATTTATTTATTTATTTATGTGTGATGATGGCGTTTAAGCACAGATACCTATTTCTGGGACTGTTTTCTATAGGTTTCCAGTGGGAAGATGTCTATGGGGTAATTCCAGAACTCCGCTTGCCATACGTTTACTCACATAGCGTATTTACGCGTGCGTACCTTTTATACACTCCCCTTGGCACACCCCTTGACGTATGTATTTTGTCTGAGATACACTTTCCAAACCCTAACTTAACTTTTGCCCACGTAGCCGATGTCATCCGCTAACGTACGTATGGGCAACACGTATTTACGCAGCTAAGCATGCCCATACTGTACACTTTAAATACAAACCCCCACCTACATAACGTATTTCAAACATATTTTTGACTCACGTAAAATTGGCACGCCCACACGTATTTACGTGACACATACGTGAATGCCCCATACGTTCACATTTACGCTACGTTACGGAGCTTATTTTCTATGGTGTGCATGCGCAGTACTTACCAAAATGCGATTTTACGTCTCCGCCACGCGTAAATTCACTCCCAAGCGTTGTTCTGGATCTGGGCCTATATCTTTTTTATTTGCATGAGATGATGGCATTTCAAGCACAGATATCTATACCTGGGATTGTTTTCTATAGGTTACCAGCAGTGGTGGGATTCAGCCAGTTCGCACCGGTTCTGCAGAACCGATACCTAATGTTAGGTATGGTTCTGCGAACCGTTTGCTAATGAGCACCGCTATAAACATTAGTTTACCAGCGGCAGTCACTGCAGCGCATCCCCGGCCTCCTCCCCTGTAGGAATGATGTTCTTGGAGTCACACAACGTCATTCAGAGCCCACGTCCCGCCGCAGAGGAAGCATTGCAGCCTGAGATGAGCAGCTGGACTTCGAAGGTAAGTTAGTGAAGCAGGCAAGTACTAACACACAGCGTATCGGCATGCACTCCCCCCGACACTCCCCCTGTGGCCAGCATAATTACACACTATTACGTCTGCCACAGGAGCATAAATAGACAAACCCTCCCTCCTGCCCTCATTACCTTACCTCCCCTGCCTTCCTTCCCTAACTGTTGCATAGTTACGGTGAGGAACGACCCCTCAACCCCGGGTTTCCCTAGTTACACCCGCCAACATCTGCCCGGCACATGCACAGATGTTCATTATGATCATTAGAACATAGAACCTGTTCTTAATTTATTTGAATCCCACCACTGGTTTCCAGTGGGAAGATGGCTATATTTTTTTTATTTACGCGGGATGATGGCATTTTAAGCGCACATATCTATGCCTAGGAGTGTTTCTATCAGTTTCCAATGGGAAATTAGCTATATCTTATTTATTTACATGGGATGACGGCATATTAAATTCAGATATCTATACCTGGGACTGTTTTCTAAAGGTTTCCAGTGGGAAGATAGCTATATCATTGCTATTTACTTGGGATGATGGCGTTTTAAGCACAGATATTTATACCTGGGATTGTTTTCTAAAGGTTTGCAGTGGAAAGATGGTGATATCTTTTTTTATTTAAGTAGCATGATGGCGTTTTAAGCGCAGATATTTACACATGGGTCTGTTTTCTATAGGTTTCCAGTGGGAAGATGGTGATACTCTATTTATTCATGTGGGATGATGGCATTTTAAGTGCAGACATGTATACCTGTGACTGTTTTCTTTAGGTTTCCAGTGGGAAGATGGCAATATCTTTTTTATATACGTGGGATGGTGGCGTTTTAAGTGCAGATATCTATACCTGTATAGCGGTGATAACACTTTCTGCATACCACATGAAAAAAAAATTTTCCTTCATGGGTTAAGTCTAGCAAACAATGGCTTGATGAGCAAATTGTCCAACTTCCTGAACTGCTATAGTGGGATGCAAAATTTTCTCTTCTGTATAAGCATCTTCCCAAAAGTATCACATAGAAAACAGTCCCAGGTATAGATATCTGCGCTTAAAACGCCATCATCCCTCGTAAATAACTAGGATGTCACATCTTCCCACTAGAAATCTATAGAAAACAGTCCCATGTATAAATATCTGCATTTTCCATTTCTCCACTGGAAACTTTTAGAAAACAGTCCTAGGTATGGATATCTGTGCTTAAAATGCCATCATCCCACGTACATATAAAAGATAGAAGCATCTTCCCACAGGAACCACATAGAAAACAGTCCCAGGTATAGATATCTGCACTTTAAACGCCATCATCCCACCTACATATAAAAGATATTGCCATCTTCCCACTGGAAACTAATAGAAGACAGTCCCAGGTACAGATAGCTATTCTTTAATATGCCACCTTCCGATGTTAATAAAAAAAAGATATTGCCTTCTTCCTACTGGAAACATATAGAAAACAGTCCTAGGTATAGATATCTGCACTTAAAACGCCATCATTCCATGTATATATAAAAGATATAAGCATCTTCCCACAGGAACCACATAGAAAACAGTCCCAGGTATAGATATCTGTGTTTAAAATGCCATCATCCCATGTAAATAACAAAGATATAGCCTTCTTCCCTCTGGAAACCTTTAGAAAACAGTCACAGTTATAGGTATCTGCGCTTAAAATGCCATCATCCCATGAAAATATAAAAGATATCACCATCTTCCCACTGGAAACTAATAGAAACAGTCCCAGGTACAGATATCTGCGCTTAAGACGCCATCATCTCACATAAATAAATAAAAAATCGCTGTCTTCCCACTGGAAACCTATAGAAAACAGACCTAGGTATAAATATCTGTGCTTAAGACGCTATCATCCCACATAAGTAAAAAGATATTGCCGTCATCTGGAAACCTATAGAAAACAGTCCCAGGTATAGGCATCTGCGCTTAAAACACCATCACCCCATGTAAATCACAACGATATAGCCATCTTCCCACTGGAATCCTTTAGATAACAGTCCCAGTTATAGATATCTGCACTTATAACGCCATCATCCCACATAACTATAATAGATATAGCCATATAACCATTGGAATCCTTTAGTAAACCGTCACAGGTATAGATATCTGTGCTTATAACGCCATCATCACACGTAAATATAATAGATATAGCCATCTGACCACTGTAAACTAATAGAAAACAATCCCTGGTACAGGTATCTGCATATAAAACGCCATCATCTAACGTAAATAACAAAGATATAGCCATCTTCCCACTGGAACAAAGGCTAAAAAATTGGGGTTTCAAGTGCACTACTTACCCTGCAAAAGCTGCAATCTAACAATGGAAGGTGTCTCAATAGCACCTCAAAAAGTTTAAAGTGAAACAAAAATGTATATTTATAGATACGCGGCGCTGGGTAATTTCACAACGGTGGGGGGAGTGTCAGACTCTAAACTGGCATGTAAATATAATAACACTCAGAACTCCTGAAGCTTGTAGCTACCAGAAAATCTTGGATATACCAATATAGTCTTAGATAAGTAGCAATGGTGGTGTTGTAGTTGACTTCTCAAAGGGCAATATCCATTCCATTAAATCACGGACATAGGAATAAAAAACAATGCTTTTAGATATTTACTCCGGACCTTATCTCCGAGGTCCGGAGTGAATGTCTAATAGCATTGTAGTAACCACTGTATGTTTCCATAAAGACGTGATATGTTATTTATGCATGTATCGTTAGACTATAACAAGGTCCTTTGATGTCAGCTTTATGAAACCCTTCGCTGTAAAGTTACTATATGTTTCATAATTTGTTATTTACATGTTATTTATTTCCATTGATATGGATTTTGGTGACCATGGATAGTAAATCTTTCATGGAACTTGTATTGCTTAGATTTAATATCTTTCATCTCTAACTATTCTGTCAAAATATTATCTCTCGATGTTTTTGTTTATTTATTTGGGTATCCTATTTTCCAAAATACTATGTCATGGCACGACTGGCTACAAAATACTTATTGCAGGGTGAATGATAACCACTCTGCATTATGTTATTTATTTATTTATTGGTTCTGATTATTTCCTGCAATGTCTGATTATTATAGAATGTAATGGGATTTCATTATTCTGCTAAATTTGACAGTTCATTAAGATGGTAATAAACATTACACTGTTCATTATATTTATAGTATTTTTGTTATATATTTTAGTTATATTTTGTTTTAATTTTTCATATATCTTTTATATATATTTTGGCTGAGGTTTGTGCTTTTTGTTTAAATTTATTATATGCTGTTGATGCAAAACTCCATTAACAACAAGTGCTTTTGTCTTGGGAAGAGTACTAGAATGATGAATTGTATTCTTGGAATTAAGGGTTAAGGCTATTTTGTCCCTTTAAGAATGGAGGATGTTGATTCCTATTTGACTCACTGATAATAATGGTGTGTAAAGAGTTTTCAGACAATGTTTTTAGATTTAAATTTTACATTTATATAATACTTTATAAAAGGCATTATTATGCATAATTCCAAATATTGGCTTCTGTTTTGTTTTAT
The DNA here is from genome assembly GCA_011038615.1 of Limnodynastes dumerilii. Lineage (NCBI taxonomy): Eukaryota > Metazoa > Chordata > Amphibia > Anura > Limnodynastidae > Limnodynastes > Limnodynastes dumerilii. Next base: position 32,793 of record WWET01004356.1, on the reverse strand, counting down.
ATATAAAGTGTTGATTATTGAATTAGGTTTCTTTTCCGACCCCTGAATGTGAACGATCACTGACTGCACAGCTGCAGCTTAATGAATTTCAGCTGACGCTATATAAACAACAGGGGATGACCAGTCTGCACCCTTCTGATGAAATCGCACGCAGGCGATGAAACGCGTTAAGGAGACTGCCCCCACTAACGTAATCTAACTGTGTATATTGTTTCTATTGTTTCTAAGTTTGAACAGTTGTTGGTGGTCCGCATTGAAGTAGGCTATTAGCCCACGTTGCACCTGAAGTAGGAGTGGGAGGATTCCGAGAGCTTTACAGCCCTGCTATCCCCTCACAGCACCCAGCTGCAACGGAACGATATTCTCATACAACCGGACCACTGCCCGCATGGTGCACAGGGAATTCAAGCAAGACTTATTATATGAAGTCTCAACAGTTGCTGGTGGCCCGTATCGAAGCAGCTCATTAGCCCACGTTGCATCTGAAGCAGGAGTGGGAGGATTCCAAGAGCTTCGTGGCCCTGCTATCCCCTCCCAGCATCCAGCTGCAACGGAACGTTATATAAATACAATTGGACCACTGCTCATATAGTGTGCAGGGAATTCAAGCAGGATCTTTTGTATGAAGGTACCTTCTTCACTTATATTAAGCGCACAAAGCTTGTTGAGACACCATTGATACTGGCTGTTCATAATATCAAGTTACAGAGACTGCTTCCCTACCACGTTTACTAATATTTTGAATTCTTCACTGTTCATATTATTCTCAAACAAATAACTTTTTACAATCCACAGTTATTATCTGCATAGTCAGATCTTAAACGCATCACCAAGGAACTATTCGTTTAGTGGGGTTGTTATTGTATCAATTGATACTTTGTTTAATTGTTATCTATTCATATAGATTTTAACATGCAATTTTTGTCTATCAATAAATATTTTTATTTTGACTAACAGAAGCCATTTTATAATTTTCTAACCATTTATAATTTATTTTTGTATTTTTTCAGTGTGTTATAGTTCCCTTTAGCGCTCATCAAATTTTGTATTTATTGTTTTTCTATTATTGGGACGAGCAGACCCCAATTTTTGGTTAGAAGCGCCTTAGGGACAACACACTGTGTATTTCAACACCTTCACTGGGATCTATTAGGTCAGTCATTTCTTCTTTGCATGCACAGTTAGTACAAGAAGCGTAAAACCGCGCACCAGCGTAGGTCTGGATCAGGCCCTATGTGTATAAATGGCGTATGGAAGCACAATCTGGGTTATTATATGAACCCCCACCCTTTTTTAGTTTAATACCCCCACCGCACCCTCTTTATCTAAAATAAAGAGACTGAGGGGATGAAGATACTATATGTGTATATATACCCTCTGCATCACAGGGCAGATAAAGCTGATGTCAATCGCATCACCAAGCTCCGCCCCCAACTGCGCAATGTCTCAAAGCATCGTGCACAAAAATCATGCCACTCGCTCCTCTCCCTGCTTACCAATGCTGTGAATAAGCACATGGAACAATAAAGTTTGATGACAGGCTCATATCATTACACTCCACGGGCCTCATTCATTAAACGCGATTTGGGCTAAATCGCGTGATTTGGAGCTAAAAAATCACCAAAGTGGATTCATTAAGCTCCAAATCACACGATTTTAGTGTTAAAATCGTGGTCCCGATTTTTTTTCATAATAAACATACAAAGTTTGTAATTCATTAAAGACGATTTCACTGAATCGCGGTGAAATCGCCTTTAAATCACAAAAAATTTAATCGCAGCCAGAGAGGTGCGATTTCATTTTTTGAGCCAATCGCGACCACCAAAAACACATGTCCGTATAACAGACGTGTTTTTGTGTGTGTAAAAACCTAAGTGCTGCATGGCTGCAAGCTGTAGCCATGCTGTACTGATGGAACTACAAGGATCAGCAAAGGTGGTGTGCACCACGCAAGGGGGAGAGATTGGATGAATATATACACTACACACACAAACTGGATAACTTAGTGCTTAAAAGGCTGTGTTTCTATTGTATTATTGTTACAAATGTTTTCTGTTTTGTGACTGTTTTTTAACTGCATTCAGGTTACAAGGATGTTGAATTTATTGTACAGTGGTCGGAAAGGATGCAGTCTGTATTGTATGGTAGCCTGTATGGTATAGCGGTCACTGGGATAATGTCGGTAAGGTATGTGTCCCTAAGACATATGGTCTGTATTGTGTTGCAGTGTTTAGGATGAAATGGGAATTGTATAGTGGAGACTAGAATGCTGCCTGTATTGTATAGTAGCAGCTATGATTTACTTACTTTTATTGTGTTTACAAGAATGTGTTTTATGGTGCTTACATGGATACTATACTCTAGAAACTCTGATGACAAATTGTTAAACAGGTAGGCGCAAATTTAAAGTTTGCAGGGAGGCGCCGAACACCCTAGCACCGACCCTGGCCACGTTGCACCTGAAGCAGGAGTGGGAGGATCCCAAGAGCTTTGTAGCCCTGCTATCCCCTCACAGCACCCAGCTGCAACGGAACGAGATACAAACACAAACCGGACCACTGCCCGCACAGTGTGCAAGGTATTCAAGCAGGATCTATTATATGAAGGTACTTTCTTCACTTACAATAAGCGCACAGCGCCCGTTGAGACACCTATGATATTGGCTGTCCATAACATCAAGTCACAGAGACTGCCTCCCTACCACGTTCTACTAATATTTTGAATCCTTCATTGTTCAAATTATATTTCCAACAAGTGACTTCTGACAATCCACAGCTATTATCTGCATAGTCAGATCTCAAACGCATCACTAAGGAACTATCCGTTTAGTGGGGTTTTTATAACGTATCATTTGATACTTTGCCTAATTGCTATCTATCTATATAGATTTTAACATGTAACTTTTTGTCTACTAATAAATACTTTTATTTTGACTAACAGAAGCCATTTTATAATTTTTTAACTATTTACAATTTATTTTTGTATTTTTCCAGTGTGTTATAGTCACCTTTAGCGCTCATCAAATTCTGTATCTATCACTAACTAACGGAACTGTTATCTAATATTGGTCATCAGTATTATGATTCTATAAATGTATACAATTATGTCATATGTTATAGATGGTATCGGTTAGTGTTAAGATGTTGCCATCTTTTGTTCAAATTTGCTCTATAGGAAGTTCTCTAAGGGTTTATTATCCTTCCCTTTTTATACTGCTCTAAGGGTATTTTTTATGGACTTTTTTTACTGATATGGGGAGTGTCAGTTCTGTCAGTAAGTTTTGAAGCCTCCAGAAGTACGATATAAATCCTAGAGAAGCGAAGCAAGCAACCAACCAATCAGAAATCATCATATGGACTTTAAAAGAGGAGGAGACCCATACATCGGTCCAGACTTTGAGAAAGGGCTGAGTACAGCCCGAAACGCATAGTCCCAGGACCGACCAGCTGATCGTTGACGTCATCACCGTGGACCGAGTTGAGAGACTGCATGTGAGCGCGAAACACCCGGGTATACCATCTTGTGGCAAAAGCGTCTTCTCTACTGTTCTACTGCTTCCTGGTATGACCTTTTTGATCCTTGTTTTATGTGGAAATGTAGAATGTGATTTAATATAAGTGTTTTCTTTTATTCCTATGTCCGTGATTTAATGGAATGGATATTGCCCTTTGAGAAGTCAACTACAACACCACCATTGCTACTTATCTAAGACTTTATTTGTATATCCAAGGTTTTCTGGTAGCTACAAGCTTCAGGAGTTCTGAGTGTTATTATATTTGCTTACCAGTTTAGAGTTTGACACTCCCCCCACCGTTGTGAAATTACCCAGCGCCACGTATCTACCAATATACATCTTCCCACTGAAAACCTATATAAAACAGGAGTGTGGGGCTCCGGTCCGAATGGCCAATTTTCGAATCGGCCATTCCTCCCCAGCCAGTTGCGAACTGGCTGGGATTTCGATTGCATGTGCCTCAAGGAGGTATTGCAATCGATCCACGAAGCATCGAGCTTTCAGTGCTCCGAAAACTGTAAAAAAAAAAAGTCCCCCACTTCTTCCCCTAATTCTTACCCTAAGCCTTCCTCTCACTACCTTAACCCTAACCCTTCTTCCTGGCAGCCTGACCCTAACCCTTTTTCCCGGCATACTCACCCATTCCTAAAAAAAAAATTCTAAAAGTGTAAGCTTCGGAAAAAGAGACATTTCGAAAAGTAACTTTCGAATATCCATTTTTCGGAAGCCGCATTTTCTAACCGGAGATTGCAACCGAGAAAACAGACCTAGTGTTATGATTTTGGATGTTTGGACACTCCGGGTTTACCTGGTGAGTACCGGAGTGGTCCAGGGAAACTATCGTGAGATACTCCGGGTTTACCTGGCGAGTACCGGAGTGATCCCCAGGAGAACCACAGTAGTGGACGAGCAAGTTTTCGTGGTGCGGAGGCTTACCTTCAGGTGGTTTTCACCAGAGCCCCTGATGGTGGGGATGGACTTGAGCGCCCCCTGAAAGCGTGGTCGCACCTCGTTGAACTTGGATAAGTCAGAAGAGGAATAATAGTACACCCAATAGTGAACCGGGAGAAGACAGGAAGAAACACAGATATAGTGGGAGGCAGAGCCAGTGGACAGAGATCCACTGGTGATGGACTACAATAAACAAAGAACACTAGGCACGGAGGATGGTAAGTAGTACATGGGATCTCTGTCCACTGGTTCTGCCTCCCACTATATCTGTGTTTCTAGGGCTGATTCACACACATGCACACAGAGGTATCTCAAAGAGATAACAAACACAAGTACTCAGGTAAATGTAGGAAAAATAGGGAAAAGGTTGGTACAAAAATAGGGCCAAGAGAAGGGGAAATGAAACAAGAGGCAAAGGTGGGCAGGTACAAGGCAGGTAAGTAGGTCACACAGCAATTTACTAGGCAAGAGCACTAGGCACACAGACAAGAGATTAGCAGGTCACAGAGGCTGAAAAACAGATACTATAACCGGCGCTGAGTGATGAGGGAGAGTGACCTAAATAAGAGTGGACAGGCTTTGATTGGATAGGGAGCGGACAGCCCCCTGATGATTCTGGCAAGAAGTAAACAATGATTTATTATTGACACGTGGGCTGCTCGCCTGCGGCAGCGATGCCCACATGTTGCTGGTATCCAGGACGCCGTTGCTAAACAGGGTGTCGCAGGGGAAGTCCCAGGGAGGCTGCGGCACGGAGAGAGCGCTGCAGCTGCGATGCGGGACGCCGGAGCACGTACAGAAACAGCTGACCGCTCGCAAGTAGCAGCGGCAGCTGTAACGCCTAGGTATAGATATCTGTAATTAAATCACCATTATCACACATGAATAAAAGAGATATTGCCATCTTCCCACTGGAAACACACAGAAAATAGTCCCAGGTATAGATATCTGCTCTTGAAATGTCATCATCCCATGTAAAAAAACAAACATAGCCATATAATAAATTATTATGATTAACAGTTTAGGATATTACAAGTCACTTTGGAGATCCTACCAAGCTGGAGCTTTTAATTAAAAAAATACTTACATACTTATTCTTGTTTGTTTGATCGATTGCTATCGTACGACAAATTAAGATAGTTGGAGTTTGAGGTTTAACCAAAATAGACTGAAATGCAGAAACTGAGATAACAACAGGGCAGGGATAAAATAGCATAATAGTGAGAAAGAACATGTTTTACAGTTTAACTAAAACTGTTTATATTAGGAGACCTTAGATTTAAGATATAATATACATATAGTTATAATTCAAAATAAAAAAAATATAGCCTGCATGGCAGTATTTCTTTATTGTATTTATTGTTTTATTTACTAAACACATTTTACTAGAAACAATAAATCTCTTGCAAAGTCAACCAATTTACTGTGCACTTAATCTGCCCATACTTCTATTTTTACACTTTTAGTCTTTCACAGTAACAAGCTTTAAGGGGTTTAAGAAAGATCTTTACTGTAATATGAGCAGTGTTTGGGCAACATTGGAAGAAGTGGATGATTCTTTGATTCACTGTCAATGGAATTCAAAAGACATATACTCTTCAGATAAGTATTATGGGTACAGCTAGCTCAACTGCAGATGATATTAATGCTTTGGAGATACATCACTGGTACGGAAAATTCATGAGAGAGTGTCCATCTGGACAGCTCAGCTTGCATGAGTTTAAAGGATTACTTGGACTGCAAGGAATGAATCCTGAAGCAAACAGATATATTGAGCAAGTGTTTAGTACATTTGATATGAATAAGGTAAGTTAATCAGTTATATATTTTTTATGTTATAAGCTATGAACTGGCATTTTAGAAGATTTGCATATGGTCAACAGTACAGGTAGCATTCTCTTTTGCTAATTGTGTTTTGTTTAAGTTTTTAAATGACAACAGATGTTTATATTTGCTAGGTAATTAGGACATGTGCTTTTGAGAAGAAAATAAAATGAAGGCTTCTAAATTGCTGAGGGTGGGGTTGTTTTGTGGGGTTTTTTTTCTTTTTAAAATATTCCATGCAAAAAGTTTATTTTATAATCAGTAGAAAATGTATTTGTTTCACTGGTTTAAATATATTATAATGCATACTTATATTAACTTTTTAACGGGCATCCTGTAAAATTTGAGATTTTTTTAATCTAAATATTATGCTTAGTATTATTGGGGGTTTTCCCTTTGGCCTTGAAAATGTTTTTAAAAGAATGAAAGTATCTCAGATAAATAAATAAAAAGTTCTTCATGGCCTGTGGATGTATATCCTCATATCATGATGTGCTAGAAACCAAGAATCAAAACTCATATATTAAAGGCTTGAATGTTAATTTACCCTTAAACTTTGAAAGAGTTGGTTTGCAGAATATAATACAACCATCACAATGACATAAAAATGTATTGTGTAACTAAAAGAAGATGTAGTTGCTGCTGTGGCCAGGGCCGGATTAACCACAGGGCAATTGGGGTGGTTGCCCTACACACAAAGAGCCCCCACAAACCTCCAGTCTTCAGCATTCTTGCAGCTCTACAGGTTAGCTCTGAGGGTCTGTCCCTCAGTTGTCTTTATTTATGTGCAATCTTATCTTAACAGTAAATATTCTCATGTTACAAAGGCTTGTTCAGTAACACATATAGAAGTTCAGATGTTCACATTCTTGGCTAAACATTATCATAGGTGTTGTTAAGTCTGGCATCCTGTTTACATGTTATCTCCCTGGGTTTTTGTCCAACATTCCAAGCCTTGACCCCTCATATGCTGATCTTTGAGCAGTATATGAAAATTTACATTTTCTAATATACTTAATGCAGCAATATTTTACCTTTAATAACCAATAGCACATCCAACCTCACACAGTGTCATGGGGCTAAACCTAACTCCATGTCAATAAAAGCAGTAGAATATGTTCCAAAGAATAAAAGGGAGGAGATAGACTGAAACGGTTACTTCAAAGGGAAATGTATTGGATTTCCACATTAAAAACGTTGACCCCAAAGAGTTTGAACAAAAGTTTTGATGTAACCCCTCTTCTGTGATTTGTGAAATATTCATAGTATGGAATGTATGAGTCAAAATACCATATTTTCCTTTTCTTATCTCGAATTAGCTGGCTAACTAAGGAAGCTCCTTAGAGAGTTAATATTCTTCATAATGAATGTGTAATAAGTGATGTTGATATTATGTAAAACTGTATATATCACAGTATAATGTTTGTACAGTATGTGATTATGACTATGCCTTAGGTGTAAAATAATAGAAAAGTCCTTAAATTTAATAGTACTAGGAATGTTGATTTGAGATATTGGTATCGCTGTAGTTCTAGATGAACAAGGCTGCATTAGTGTTAATTATATTATTTTGTATGTTTTTTAACCGGTAATAGTTGTCTTAGTAAGATTTATATATAGAGATATTGGGGTAGATCCAGACGTGCGTGGTCTTGAGTTATTACAGCGTAGTAGGAGTGCATAACCTTAAAGACCACATATACGCAATCTACGTAATGAAAAGATACGTAGATTACGTAAAAAATTTACTACGCATGCTCAGTAGCAAAAAGCGGTAAACTACTAATGTATATGCTATACGTCCGGTAGTGTGAATCCAACCTTTATGTGCAAGTAGATAATCTGAGGATATTAAACCAATACTTACTAAAAAGTGTTAATTTCATGAAAAGAATCATTTTTTAGTACATTATTATCCTTATCATGTAGATGAAACAAGTATATGTAATTAAACTTACCAAATAATCTCTTTATGGTGATATATTATGTTTGCAAATATAAATGTTGAAATGAGGCAATATAATCAGATCATGAATTCACTTATTTATTTAATATATTTTCTCATTTACCTGAAAATAATGTTTCTCACAGATAATGACCATCAAGTGGAACTAGTCATAATATGATAATCATGAGACTAAATTGTCATGCTTCCACAACTATTCATTTTACGACCACTGGCATTATTTCCAGACACTGAAGAAAAGAAAATATCCCAAAATATATCTTACTAGTCTAAAGCCCGTCATAAAGACAGGAAAAATTTAGGAGTCCTCCCGGTACTGGCTGTTCAGGGGAAACGGGAGACTGATGAAGCACTTGGGGGAGGGTGGGCAGTGACTGGTGGGGCACCTGAGCGGGCATTTTGAGGAGAGCAGTTCGGCTCCCAACTACTGCACATGTGCAGTAGCGTCCCAACGGTGTGGACTTATTTCACTTTCTGAGGGATGTGACGGTCTCTGTTACTCCCTAGTGACGACAGAAGTTATGTGATTATGGCAGAGCCTGGTCCTCTAGTGGTCATACATAGTTACATAGTTGATGAGGTTAAATAAAGACACCAGTCCATCAAGTTCAACCTATTTTGGATCTCCTGCGATCCCTATCTTTATATTTGAAGTTAATCCATATGAAGCAACCTCAAAACTGTTGCAATCCGAATAAAAATCCCTGCTGACCCAAGATGGCCGTCCTATTTCTCCCTGGCTCCACTACTGTCCTTCATTTAAATTTGCGATCCTAGTAACCCTGGATGTCCTTTTCTGCTAAAAATGTATCTAATCCTTTCTTAAACATATCAAGTGAATCTGCCATCACAACCTTTTCTGGCAGTGAATTCCACATCCTGACTGCCATTACTGTAAAGAACCCTTTCCTTTGCTGGTTGTGAAACTTCCTTTTCTCTAATCTTAGTGGGTGCCCCCATGTCCTGTGTACAATCCTTGGGGTAAAACGTTCCTTTGAAATTTCTCTGTGACCCTTAATGTATTTGTATATAGTAATCATGGGCCTGATTCAGAATTAAGAAGGGGCTTAAAATAAGAGAGGAAAGTCACTCCTGGGCTTAACCATGTTGATTGCAGGGGAGTCATATTTCATCTGTTGCAAACAGTATTAGTGTTGAGAGGTGATGTTTCCTATCCCAAGTCTAAATAACAGTGTGATAGTAAAGCTGGTCAGTATCTGTTTGCAGTAAGCAATTCATAGATATATCCCTGCATGCAAAGAATACAATTACCTTGACTCCCCCTGCAATCAGCGTGGTTTAGCCCAGGAATGACATTCCTCTCTTATTTTAAGCACCTTCTTAATTCTGAATCAGGCCCCATATCTCCTCTTAGACGCCTCTTTTCTAAAGTAAACATGTCTAAACTGGCTAGCCTTTCCTCATAGTTCAATGACTCCATACAATTTTGTCACCCTTCTCTGTACCCTCCAAAATGTCTTTTTTATGGAATGGTGCCCAGAACTGCGTATTTGAGATGAGGCCTTACCACTGATTTATATAGTGGCCAAATTACACAGTCTTCCCTTGCATCTATGCCCCTTTTTATGCATGCTAATACTTTATTGGCCCTTGCAGCTGCTGCTTGACATTGAACACTATTGTTAAGTCTATTGTCCACGAGCACTCCCAAATCCTTCTCCATTTAAGATTCTCCTAAATTTACCCCATTTAATATATAGATTGCATGCTTGTATTTGATCTCTAAATGCATAATCTTACATTTATCTATGTTAAACCTCATCGTCCATTTAGCCGCCCAATCCTCCAGTTTATTCAAGTCCCTCTGCAGAGATGCTACATCTTGCTCAGATTCTATTACCTTACATAGTTTAGTGTTATCTGCAAAAATGGAAACATTGCTCTCTAAGCCATCACCAAGGTCATTAGTAAATATATTAAAAAGGAGTGGTCCCAGCACAGAACCTTCAGGTACACTGCTTAAAACTTTTGACCAATTAGAAAAAGTTCCATTTATCGCAATTCTCTGTGCAATGCAGTAGCATCTCAACGGTGTGGATGCTACTGCACATGCATATAACAGTGAGTAGCAGGATGTCTTTTATAAATATTGATAGGTAACTGTGGTGGGAATGCTATTATTCATTACAGATAACTGTGTGTGTAGTAGGGGTGTTATTATTAATGACAGGTGACTGTGTTGGGGGCCTTATTATTGATGACAGGTAACTATGTGTGTGTGTGGAGGGTGTTATTATTGATGACAGGTAACTGTGTGTGTGTGTGGGGGGGTGTTATTATTGATATTATAGATTTACGTACGTGATGGCCAAACCCAGCCCATACTGTCTAATTTAAATGCCTACCTACGCCTCCAAAACTTAATTACGGGTGTTGTATTGATGCCCCAGCCGGTTCGTTTGTATTTACGCTGATTGTGCGTATGTTAGAAGTTACGTGGCGTGATGTCGTGCACATGCACAGTAAATACCAATGGGCGATTTTAATTAATCAACTAGCATAAATACGCTAGCGTACTTAGCTTAGGATCTGGCCCTGTGTGTGTAGTGGGGGTGTTATTATTAATGAGAGGTGACTGTGTTAGGGGGTGTTATTATTGATAACAGGTCAATGTGTGTGCGGGGGTGTTATTATTGATGACAGTTAACTGTGTGTAGTGGGGGTGTTATTGCTAATGACAGGTGATTGTGTTGGGGAGATATTGATTACAGGTGGCTGTGTGTGGGGTGCTATTATCGATGACTGCTGACTATATATGTAGTGGGGGTGTTATTATTAATGAGAGATGACTGTGTTGGGGTTGTTATTATTGATTGCAGTTGGCTGTGTTGGGGGGGTGTTATTATTGATGACAGGTGACTGTGTGTGGTGGGGGGTGTTAATATTAATGACAGGGAGCTGTATGAGTGAGGAGAGATGTAGCCAGTGATAATAGGAGCTGTATGTCTCACCTCATCTTGCACAGCCTAGTCTCCACAGACAGAACTGACAGAACCTCATGGCCGCGCTGCACGCCTCTAGCGCCGTGAGCAATCTCTGAATTCTGAGCCTGACTTTGAACTGTAGTAACCCCGTGCTCCCAGCGGGAGAGATCTTTGCCCCGCTCCCTTCTGCACCCGCCTCCCTCTCTCCATCTTGCACCTCCAGCAGCGCCGTGTCCCCAGCTCTACCTTAATATGATGGCCCCCGGCTGTACCTCAACATGGTAGTAACCCCGCGCCGCGCTCTGAGGGGAGGAGACCTTTACCCTACTTCCTTCTCCACCCACCTCCCTCTCTCCCTTCCGCAGCACCAGCAGCAGCAGCGCCGCGTCCCCAGCTCTACCTCAACATTGTGGCTATCAACAATAACGCTTCTCTTTCTCACCATTGGGCATGCGTAGTAGCATCAGAGTGAATGCTACTGCGCATGCGTATAACGATGAGGAGCAGAATGTTTTTTATATAGATGGTAATATATATTATCCTTTATATGAAGAACTGAATGTCCCATTATAACTTACTTATCATCTGAAACTTTGCATAGACTACATTCCACTGGGAATAATATTATTCACTCACATCGGGCCTGATCCAGACCTACAAAACCGGCGTTAATATGCCGAGCATAAGCGTAAGATCGGCTGAAAAGCTGATCTGCGCATGTGCTGGTCAGATGTTGGCCGGCATAACCACGGCTACGCCCGATCGAGGATCCTTGCCGTTACTTCGCAAAGGTTAGTGTAGGTAGGCGGGGGGAAGTAGTGTAATGAGGGAGGGAGGCAGAGGTGTAACTAGAACTTTGTGGGCCCCACAACAAAATTTTGAAGAGGCCCCCAGGTCCACTCCAATATAAACGTGCAAAAAAAAACCGTGAAAAGTCAAGCAATATAAAACAAGTTGCAGCTTTCATATAATGGATAGCAATAATGATGCATAATAGCAATATTTCAGTCCCATACACAGTGCCTACCATACCATCACTTACACCCAGTGCCCACCATAGCATCACTAACACACAGTGCCCAGCATACCATCACTCACACTGCCCACCATACCATCACTTACACATACTGTCCACCATACCATCACTTACACACACTGCCCACCATACCATCACTTACACACACTGTCCACCATACCATCACTGACACACAGTGCCCAGCATACCATTACTCACACTGCCTACCATACCATCACTGACACACAGTGCCTACCATACCATCACTGACACACAGTGCCTACCATACCATCACTTACACACAGTGCCCACCATACCATCATTCACAGTGCCCACCATACCATCACTTACACACACTGCCCACCGTACCATCACTTACACACACTGTCCACCATACCATCACTGACACACAGTGCCCACCATACCATCACTCACACTGCCCATCATACCATCACTTACACACACTGTCCACCATACCATTACTCACACTGCCCACCATACCATCACTGACGCACAGTGCCTACCATACCATCACTGATGCACAGTGCCTACCATACCATCACTGATGCACAGTGCCTACCATACCATCACTTACATACAGGGTCGGACTGGGGCATGAAGGGCCCACCAGGGAATACTGTGATGGGGGCCCACCACATAGTCAATGGGTGTGGTCAAAAAGTCATTGCCGGAGGGTGCTTGTATCAATGAAACTTGCAAATAAACTGTTTCATCTGTGTGAAAAGCGTTATATTATACATTTTCAGTTACAGTGACCCATATAATTACTGTGAGTATCCTACTGAACACAAGGCAGAGAACATACTACTGATCACCATACAATAAGGACAACTTAAGATAATAGCAACTTCATGCTAGTTACCGCCATACAATACAGACTATATCCTAGCTATTGCCATACCATACACACTGCACCCTAGTATCACCATACATTACACATTGAATCCTAGTTATCACCATATAATACACATT
>WWET01004356.1:2408-16389 GCA_011038615.1 Limnodynastes dumerilii | reverse complement strand
CGCCCACCATACCATCACTCACACACAGTGCCCACCATACCATCATTCACACACAGTGCCCACCATACCATCATTCACAGTGCCCACCATACAATCACTCACACTGCCCACCCTACCATCACTCACACACAGTGCCCACCATACCATCATTCCCACACAGTGCCCACCATACCATCACTGATGCACAGTTCCTACCATACCATCACTCACGCACAGTGCCTACCATACCATCACTCACACACAGTGCACAGTGCACAGATTATACTGTGCGCAGCCGAGGGTGTATGGGGGGTGTGTGCCCTGATGACACCGATGGTGCCCCATCAGCTAGGCATGCATCAGCACCTGTGTCCACGCTAGTTACGATACCGGGGTGCAGTGAGTGACTGCAGTTGCTATTGGGCCCTCTAAGTCGCTGGGCCCCATAGCAACTGAACCCATTGTACCCCCTATAGTTACGCCCTTGGAGGGAGGGGTTTTAGTAAATATGCTCTGGTCCCAGCGTATCTACCCTCGCTTACGCCGGCTGAAGTTAGGAGTTATGGAGACTATCACCAACATCCATATAAGGCCCACATAAGTCTTGCACTGTTTGTGGTAACTCAACAACAACTCTAAGTAATTTAGTGGTGCACCACTGACAATTATCTGCATAAACCAGCCCTTTTCCTCTATTGCAGAGACTAAACAGTTAAATCTGTTACAATTTATGGATGTATACAGGAGATCCTGAGACTGGGATTGCTATCACAATAAACATATATTGTGATTGCATTTTTTTATTTGAATTTAGTATATATGTATTTAACTGGTCAGGCCACATGGCATAAAGTTTTATAATTAGTTATAGATTTTAGCTGTGGGAGTTTTGAATTATTTTAACCTTACAGTGCATATAAAGTTATCTATTTTTAAGCATTTTCACTATTGTATACACTGTCATATAAAGTTAGTTGCTTATAAGGTCCTACTACCATCTTATAGACCATATTTAGCTCCTTTTTCAATAGTGACCGCAGTCTCTCCAGTATGTCTTTAATATCCTCCACTAGGTTATCCAAGCAGCTCAACAATGTTGAATAGGCTGAGAGAAAGCAGAAATTCACATCATGTAGTAGAGTAAAAACCAGGACAGATATGAGAGAAAAACTCAATTATGCTGAATATCCTTAGACCACCCAGTGCCTTGATTAAGACATATGCCGGTTAGGCAAAAAAAAAAACCTTTTCATCTTACTTTCCACCTGGCTGCCTCTTTTGGGATAGCACGTTGTTACTTCTTTACCATTTTCCACACAGGCACTGATGCTAAAGGTGAATATAGGAGGCTGGTTCACTGATTCCCTAAGCCTTCCGGACCCCATAGTAACTGCACCCCCTGCATTGTTTTTATTGCGTTTATTGAATGTAACTATCTTCCATTTATTAGCCTGGAAGATGAGAGTGTGCTACAAGTTTATTAGTTTAAGAGTACATCAAATGTGCCACAAACCAGGAAAAATGTTCAATTAATGCATGTTCTTGTTTTGTTTAAGATATATATTTAGTATTACTTCCCTCATCAATGAATATATCAGAAATTGAAGTTAACTTTATTTCACAGAGACAAACACTAAACAGCTAAAAAAAAAAAAAAATTAAACTGTATATTAGAGCTGGGTTACAAAATATCACCTCTTAATCATTCTGTTTTCACTTTTAAAATTTGCCTCCCCTTGCAGATTGACATGGTTTTGCCAAGGTGCAAATTTTCTCCCTTTTTGCTGTTATTTCCAAATCTTGACCATCCCAAGTGTTTAATACAGGGATATGTAATAGAGAGCTGTAAGAAATTATGATTTGTAAACAATAGAAAACTTTGGTTTAAGATTAAACATCTATCACAGATTTGATCACTTTGACAGGTTTTACCATTTGTCAGTAAATGCACTTAAGGTTTTTAAATTATAATTCTACTAATTTAGTGAATTTATTAGCTATGCTATATATGAAAATTATATAGAGACTTGAAGAATGTAGACTAAATATTGCATTTTCAGGTCTCAAATTGATTCTGACTCATTATTGACATTTTAAATCCTTCCTTTTCATGTTGAAACCCTATATAGACAGGTTATCATTTGCTTCTCACATTCACTTATCATATTATTTGCTCATAATTATTTATTTGTTTCTTTATTTATTTACATACATCATAACATCATATACCTAGTACTTTATAATTTGCAATTACAATGCGCAACTATGGGTGACGTATGGATGGCCCTTCCCCTTCGTTCGTAGTTACGCTGATAGTACGTACATTCAGCATTACGTGGCATACTCTTGGCTTCTGAATCTTGACCCTACACTTTACTTTTAAGAGGGAGAATCTTAGAAACAGACTGTCATGTGGATGACTATTAAATTGCCTAAATGTCTGAGAGAATTCCATCTGTTGAGGGTCAGGCTTAAAATAGTTATTTGGGAACCCCAGGATAACAGAGATGTCGCCAGTAATAAAGTTTGAAAAAGCTTTATCCAGACATGTAGTCAGCACAAAGGAGCAGATCAAGACTTGAGAATGTTACCCCACTTACGCATGTACAGTGCGTAATTGGGGTGTTTGGAGGTGATGGTGCATCTTGAGATGTTATATTCATTTTATGCATGTAACACCTATCGTATGGAACTTAGTTCTGAACAATGGGAATTATGAAGAAAGGGTCTTTACTTCCCCCTGGGGTGGGGGAAACCATTTAAATTATAAAGTAGGGGTGGGATTAGGCACCTACAAGCAGACCAGCGGTCAGACAGAGCGCTGATCTGCTTGTGTGACTTAAGGTTGCCATATGGGCAAAGATTTAAAATAACCATGAGAGTATGTGGGTAAGATACCTTTGGAATCGTAATCTGTTGTCATTTTAACCTGAAATATGTCCATTTCTATTGGAATCCTTTGCTAAGTTTTTTAAATTTTATAATTTTTAAATAACATTTTTCAATTTCATCCCCAGTACCCCTATTTTGATTAAATATAGGAGTATAATTAGGGAGGCACATTTGGGATTTTTAGAACATTTAGAATTTATTTTATTTTAGTGAAATAAAATTTAGTTTGGTGTGTTTTCTGCCTATGAGAAATCCTTGTAGTCTGCATGTTTAGAGTTGTTCTAACATAAAAGTTGATAGTTATGGGATATATAGAGTTCCGTTGTCTGGTAGACTATATTTGAACCTATAGGGAGGGATGCCGGTTGTCTCCTACCTAATTTTTGGTTTCTTTGGTCTTCACCTAGGATTGCGGATATTGATCTTGATATCTGAGTAGCCACTATCTCTATGCATAAATTATATTGGATTGAGCCATATTTGGGCAATATTGGTAGAATTGTGAACCCTGTCTTTCTGATATATAACACAGTTCTACGAATCTACAGTAGTAACTGTACTATTATTTTTGATTTGTCTATCCTGTTTTAGTGGGCTGCGGACCATTTTTATGTTTTTCACATAATTTTAGATATATGAATAAAAGATTTGTTTTAGGTGTTGTTTTTTTTAACTATGTCCATTAGGAAATTGATATGTGTATTTTTATTTTTTCTGTTGTAATTTATCCTTGTTATGTTTATTTGTATTGTATCTCATAATATATATATATTCACATATATATATTTAAAAATATTTGTTAACTTATGTTTCACTGTAAGGGTAACTAATTGTACTTTTATATACCAATATATAGGAATTCTTTTACATATATGTAAGGTATGTCACTTTTTTTTATAACAATACTGTATATCAGGCGGGATTAGCATTTAATCCCGATGAATGATTTATCCATATACATGTTGTTGCACTTACCTTCTTTTTGAATGTATAAGTAATTACTTCAATTTATGGATATAGGTATATGGATATAGGTTTGCATTTTATTTATGTTAATCATATCACTTACTCGATAATTCACTGTCATTTCATATAAGCACTTTATTTAATATGTATGCACTTTATGAAGCTGTACATATGTTTTACCCTTTTTTCTTTTGGAAGTATTACATTGGATATAATTTGAAGCTGAAAATTCAATATATCAAGCACTTTATTCTCATGTATTTAAGTTAATACACTATGGGGAGGTTGGAATAGCGCTTTATTCATTCATGCACTTTAATGTAACATAAAGTTGAAAAGCTGGAGTAAATGTCAAAGTATAGCAGCATACAGTGGTAGTACATTCATAATAAACCATTTCCAGAAGGGAGAACCCACTGAGACTTGGATTGGGATCAGCTGTTTGACAGCTATAAACACAGCCTCTGTAGCTCCCAGGGTCACTTTTGAGAAAGGGCGGAGTTGACCGAAAGGCATCAAGTGACTCATCGTTTGCACAGACTGGAAGATTTCTCTCCGAGGGTTGCTGTTTTAATCCTGGGTTTAGGATTGGTCCCGCTGTTTTTGGACATCCCAGGGGTGCTCCCCTTGTACTATTGCTGTTACCATCTGCATCTTGGGGTACGAATTTCTTACTTTTTGGCCAATTTTACAGTATGATTTATACATTGTATGTGGTATGTCAGTTTTGTTACAACCTATTTGGATATTACAGTAAAATCTCATTTTAACTGGACATTTGTATTTGTTTTACTCTAAAGGTTGTTGGAATACATTCCTGGTTTTATTGCTCTGATTTTAACATCATTTCTTTTATCTTTCATCTGATCTGTTGCTACAAAGTATTTACATTTGTGGTTTTATTCCATCCTATCCTGAACTGGTGGACTTTACCTGCATTTATTTCTACCTTCTATGCCGCTAGAACACATACTGTATATATTTCTGTTTTTTTCGTTTTACATTTAGTAGATAATAATTGTTTGTCATTTTATTGGGCCTTCTATTCACACAGTGCATTCTTTATTTGCGATTCTTTCACATTTCTTGGAAAAAAGAAGAAGAAAGTAGCGCACATAAGATTGTCCACGGGTGGGTGTTGATCGGAGTGTAGTAGAGGGCAGCACTTATCCCTAAAATGTCCCCAATGGACACTTATAGACTGTAATAGAGAAAGGTAAAGGGATGTATGTGCGAACATTTGGAATAGCGAAAATTCGCAATTTAGTGTTCGAAATACAGATTTTCGAAATAGTGATTTTCTAAGCGGGGACTGCATACCATGTATAATTGAAGTAAGAAATGCCTAGATTGTGACAAATATCACATTGGGATGGGGGGGGGGAGCAAGCGGTGAACGAAGATATTGATGTTCTGAGGGTATATGGCCAGTTGTGGGTTGGTGTGATAAGTCTCACATTAAGGAGCAAAAGTTAATGGGAGAGTCTTATGGACGTAATATCCTGTAGCAATGGATGCGTCCTATAGATGCTGGTGCCGGTGGTATCATCAGATGTAGAACAGGGGAGAGAAGAGTAATCGAATATGGTGCGTTACCAGGATAAACATGGATTCCCACACGCAGAAGTACACTCACCTGATATGTGTCTTGAATGTTTGCCTGTCAGGTAGAGTGCTGGTTTGTAGCGTAGATACTGGTTGCTAGGCTGCTAAGCTGGAGGGCAGGTACTGGAGACTCGGCTGTGACCAGGAGACTCCTCGTTCAGTCCGGATGCTTCTGCTGTTGTCGGAGCTTTCGCAGGGATTCCTCCTCGATGGGCGCCGTCAATCTGCATTGCAAACCGTGACTGTAGTGTAGTTTGTCATTGTTGGTGTAGCTGTCTCTTCTGCCTGTGAAGTAGGTGCGTGCTGGTTTCTGCTACAGTTTCGCGGGCTCGGAGTGTCTGCAGGGAATCCTCCTTGGCTGACATCAGAGTGGGTTGGTCGGGGGAAGCCGCAGGGAAGACCGGTGATCCCCAGAGGGGGTTGGTAACTGCACACGGATGTTCCACTGTACATTGGTTCACACGGCAATAGTCAAAGGAGCACAGGATTCTCAAAGGAGTGTGTCAAATATAATTTCTCTTTATTGGTGCAAGGAATTAATAAAAGCGATATGTTCCCAACTAGTTTCATCACTCCTGGTGACTTTTTCAAGGGTGAATGCTGTGTGAGGGGTGGGGGTTTATATACATATGGGGAATGGGTAAGAGGGGTGTGGTACTGAGTACATGGTGCGGGTTATGGGAGGAGGGATGTGGGATACAGTTGGCTCCATAGGGTAATTTTAAGTAGATATGTAGTGGTACACCTGATATGCAGGATTACTTGTTAATATTGGTTGGTTGCATAGGTATCCTAATAAGTTGCGTTGAATACATTGTGCATAAAAGAAGGATGCTTAGAATGAGATAAATAAATTAGATTAAAATAAAATAGAATTGACAAAATAAACAGGGGGATAGGGTGATATTAAAACTGGGTTATGGTTGCTTCATTGCATGGATTTTATTGATGCAGTGATGTTAATCCAAGTGGACACGGAGTGAAAGTTGAGGTATTTGAGGGATGTTATGACTGAGATGGAAATGGTAGGGGTGATGATATAATAATAGTAAAAAAAATATACAATGGGTTAGATAGATGGATTGACTGAATCTGAATGCTAATGATTTATGTGTTACAGTATGCTGTTGATTTCAAGATCAACATTCAGACCTCTAGGGGACAGGGTCTTGAGGGTGTACATCCACCTGATTTCTCTGGTGTTTATATGTTTAATGTGGTCACCCCCTCTCCAATCGGTGGGTACGTATTCAATGCCTATGAATTTGAGGCCTTTGGGATTATTGTCATGGGTAGTTTTGAAATGTAGTGAGAGGCTATGTAGTTCATAGCCTTTACGGATGTTCCTAACGTGTTCCATGATCCGGGTTTTGAGTGGCTAGAGCGCACATACATCCCTTTACCTTTCTCTTTCACATTTCTTGGTACTATTTTGAAGGTTGGGACTCTTTGCTAATTAAGGACTGCTGCAGTGTTTTAGCTCTTTTAAAGTGGTATCCCCCCATTTTAACTTCATTGATAGGCCTATGAGCTTCATCACCCTTATTAAAACAATAAGGGGCAATGACAGCATTTATGCTTAATTTTAAGTGAACGGGACGAGTTGTATTATACTCTCCTGACACCATTTGTCCGCATTGACTTTTATTATCATGAAAATTAGACTTAACATTTTGTGATACTCCTCTATTGGGTAGTGGGATAAAAAAAATTATCAGGATTGTCTGTGCACCACTTTATACAACATCTTTCATGGTTTGGCCCACAATATTTACAAACACATCTTACTACTGATGCTAAGCCTTCACATTTTTAGCTTCTCCTCACTACCTTTTCATCTGGTAATATTAGTTTTTACAGTAGGAATTTTTACAGGGTATGCAACAAAATCAAGGATTAGGAAAAATATGGTTAGTATTAAGGCACAACTTATGATGAGTCCCCATAGTCTTTTATCTGGTCTTTTTCCAGTAGTCCTGTATACATATGTACCATTTTGCTGGTTTCTTTAAATCTTCACAATCAATTCCTGTGAGCGCTTGCTTGATGCAAGTATGGGAGACTGTGGAGGTAAGTACCAGGGGATTATTGTGCCCCTAGATACCTACTTGTTGGTATGCCTGTAGAATTACCGAGTTGTCAACGTGATCTTCCAGCGGAATTTTAGGTGTAACTTTAACCTTTTTTCAATGGTATGCATGGATCCAGGAGGATTTTTCTTTTACATTTACATCTGTAGGGGTTGTTAATAACACCTAGTAGGGTCCTTCCCACCGATCTGTTAGTGCTCCCGACCTCAAGAATCTTCTTATCATCACCTTATCTCCGGCTTTAAGAGAATGACAGGCTCCTTTTTCTGGAACGGATTGTGTGCCTGTCACAGACTCTTGGATCTTCTTTAATTGATTACTGAGTGAAATCAAATAATTAACAGTTAAGTCATTATGTTTACTAAATTCATGGAGTGGGGACACAACAGTTCTGGGCAATATACCGAAAAGTATTTCATAAGGGGAAATATTTATTTCTACTCTAGCTGTATGAAGAACCAATGGAAAAGCTTCTGGCCACAAAAGTTTATTTTTAATGGTACCATTATATCTCTCCACTTTTCCACTAGACTGTGGATGGTAGGGAGTATGTAATTGTTGTTTAATTCCTAAAAGTTCACACATTTTCTGAAAAACCTTTCCTGTGAAATGTGTTCCCTGATCTGATGACACAATCTGTGGTATACCAAATCTGCATACAAATTCCTGTACAATTTTCTGTGCAGTTATTGATGCATTTGCACTAGCAACAACATATTGTTCAACCCATCCTGAAAACAAGTCTACACACACCAAAACATATTGTAACATCCTAACCATTGGAAGTTGGATAAAGTAAATCTGTAAAATTTGAAAAGGACCTTCTGTCTGGGGGAGATGAGAAGGTATTGTATGTTCTGGTCTTCCTGCATTACTCTTGAGACAGGTAATACATGAAGCATTGTACTTAGACGCAACTGAGGTAAATCTTGGTGCATACCAGTAAGTCTTTATAAGACTTATCATGGCCATTTTATCTGCATGGGTAAGTCCATGAGACATCTCTACAAAAGTTGGCAAGAGTCATTTTGGGGTAACAGGCTTACCTTCAGAGCTGTGCCACATGCCTTTTCATTTTGCTTACAACAATCATCTCCCGACCTGGTCTTCTTCTGTGAAGAACAAACTTTTTGCATTTCAGTTAATGACCCTTCATCAGGTAAGGTTACATTCATTAATGGTAATGGCACAGATTTCTTTTGGGCAGCAGCTTTAGCTGCTAGATCTGCTCTATGATTCCATATTGTTATTTCATCATGTCCTGTCATATGTGCTTTACAGTTAATTACAGATTTCTGTGGTGGTAACTGTATTGTATTTAGTAAATCATTTACAGCTTCTGCATCAGGGATCAAAGTGAGGGGGTATACGGGGGTATGCCATACTGTCACTTCTCCCACAGATTTAATAGAAAAGCTATAAATCTCCATTCACTTTTATTACTGCTATATTTTCATACCACCACTGTTTTGCATGAGATACTGGTGAACCTGTGGCTGTGAGGAAATCTCTTTGTTTCCATATTTCACCAAAATCATGTACCACACCAAATGCATATCTAGAGTCTGTATAGATGTTTACACTTTTTCTTCTGCCAGACTGCAGGCTTTTGTTAGGGCTTTAAGTTCTGCTAGCTGTGCTGAATGCGGAGGAGGTAGAGCTTCGGAAAACACTATTTTATTTAGGTCTACAGCCGCATATCCTGACTGTATATTACCTGTTTCAGTTTGTTTATAGCAGCTGCCATCTACAAAGAAGGTAATATCAGGATTTTGAAGGGTACTTCACTTAGGTCAAATCTTGGCAAAGTATTTTTGTCAACCAAGGCAAGACAATCATGGTTTTGTATCATCCACTCTTCCCTCTGAAACTCCTCAGTTTCATTATCAGAAACTGGCATCAGAGAGGCTGGATTAAGTGTGTTACAGCGGACTAACTCAATTTTATGGAGCTACATTCAGAAATTGCTAGACCGTTGTTTTTAATTTTCAGAGACTTAATTTCATCAGGCTGTGTACCAAGAGAATGGCGTATAGCAGATGTAGTGCCGTTGTTTAAAAAAGGGAATAAGATCACAACCGAGTAATTATAGACCTGTAAGCCTGACATCAGTAGCTGGGAAACTGCTGGAAGGTATACTAAGGCATAATATACAGGATTTCTTGATGTGCGATAAGATTATTAGTGGGAATCAGCATGGATTTGTGTAAAATAGGTCATGCCAAACTAACCTAGTTAGCTTCTATGAGAGAGTTAGTTTGAACTTAGACCAGGGTAGTGCAGTGGATGTGGTCTACTTAGATTTTGCAAAAGCCTTTGATACAGTGCCACACAATAGATTGGTCCACAAAATTAGGGAATTGGGTCTAGGAAACAACATTTGTACTTGGATAAAAAACTGGTTGGAGAACAGGAAACAGAGAGTTGTGATAAATGGAACTTTTTCTAATTGGTCAAAAGTTTTAAGCGGTGTACCTCAAGGTTCTGTGCTGGGACCACTCCTTTTTAATATATTAATAATGACCTTGGTGATGGTTTAGAGAGCAAGGTTTCCATTTTTGCAGATGACACTAAACTATGTAAGGTAATAGAATCTGAGTAAGATTTAGCATCTTTGCAGAGGGACTTGAATAAACTGGAATATTGGTCGGCCAAATGGAAGATGAGGTTTAACATAGATAAATGTAAGATTATGCATTTAGGGATCAAAAACAAGCATGCAATTTATAAATGAAATGGGGTAAATTTAGGAGAATCTTTAATGGAGAAGGATTTGGGAATGCTTGTGGACAATAGACTTAGCAGTAGTGCTCAATGTCAAGCAGCAGCTGTAAGAGCCAATAAAGTATTAGCATGCATAAAAAGGGGCATAGATGCAAGGGAAGATGATGTATATAAATAATTGGTAAGGCCTCATCTCGAATACGCAGTTCAGTTCTGGGCACCAATCCATAAAAAAGACATTTTGGAACTAGAAAGGGTTCAGAGAAGGGTGACAAAATTGATAAAGAGTATGGAGTCACTGAGGTATGAGGAACGGCTAGCCAGTTTAGACATGTTTACTTTAGAAAAGAGGTGTCTAAGGAGATATGATTTCTATATACAAATACATCACGGGTCAATACAGAGAACTTTCATGGGAACTCTTTACCCCAAGGACTGTACACATGACACAGGGTTACCCACTAAGGTTAGAGGACAGGAAGTTTCACAATCAGCAAAGGAAAGGGTTCTTTACAGTAAGGGCAGTCAGGATGTGGAATTCACTCCCAGAAAAGGTTGTGATGGCAGTTTTACTTTATATGTTTAAAAAAGGGTTAGATAAATTTTTATCAGAAAAGGACATCCAGGGTTACCAGGACTGCAACTTTAAATGAATTACAGTAGTGGAGCCAGGGAGAATAGGATGGCCATCTTAAGTCAGCAGGATTTTTTTTCCCCCAGATTGCAACAGTTTGGAGGTTGCTTCATATGGATTAACTTCAATTATAAAGATAGGTATCGCAGGAGATCCAAAATAGGTTGAACTTGATGGACTGGTATCTTTTTTCACAGTTGTGTAAGACAGCAACAGCATGGGGGACCATTACATGTAGTGGAGACCCTAGAACAATATCTGCAGATTTTTACACCAGTATGGCTGCAGCAGCAAATTAAGCACTGACAAACTGGTAGCCCTTGAGCAACAGAGTCTAACTGAGTGCTATAATAGGCAACAGGACGATTATTGTTGCCATGCTTTTGTATTAGGGCTCCAGAAGCATGTCCCAGGTGTTCATGACAAAACAAGGAAAATGATAAATCATAATTTGGTATTCCTAAATTTGGAGCTGAGCGTAATGCATCTTTAAGATCAAGAAAAGACCTCTTACTATCATCAGTGTGTACCAGTGGTTCTGTAACTATCCCCTTTGTTAGGTCATATAGAGGACCAGATAATTGAGAAAAGTTAGGAACCCAAAGTCTACAAAAGCCATTCCCAAAAATCCTCTCACTTGTCTTTTATTTTTAGGTAATTGCATAAATTGAATGGCAGCCACTGTTTCAGGGGAAAGATGTCGCTGGCCATGAGTCAAGCAATGACCTATGTAGGTTACCCTAGTTTGACACAATAGAATTTTGTCCTTTGACACCTTATGTCCATTTTGGGCGAAGAACAAAAGCAATGCCCAAAAGGCACTGAGACAAGAGTAAAAGTCTGGGGAACATAAAGCTAAATCATCCACATATTGGATCACTTGAGATCCAGGTGGCAAATATAGGTTTTGAACATTATCAGCTAAATTCTGGCTGAAGAGGGTGGGGCTATTGGGTATG
The DNA here is from genome assembly GCA_011038615.1 of Limnodynastes dumerilii. NCBI lineage: Eukaryota > Metazoa > Chordata > Amphibia > Anura > Limnodynastidae > Limnodynastes > Limnodynastes dumerilii. The sequence continues at coordinate 4,540 of WWET01004356.1, read as the reverse complement.
TCTTTAAGTAAATGCAAACAAAAACTGACAGCATTCATCAATAGGAATACTGAAAAATGCTGAGCACAGATCTATCACAGTGAAAGGTGTGCTATCTGATGGGATTTGCATAAGGATGTTAGCAGGGTTAGGGACCACAGGAGTTAGTGGTTCTGGACCTGATTCACAATTAGGATGGAAATTGTGTGCTTGCCTAAAAAAAACCGCATCACAAATATACACAAGTGCGATGCAAGGATAGCAGCGGCTGCAGCTAACCACGCCCACGCAGTCGTTTGTTTTTTCTGTGTATGCCATACGTAGAATTAGGAATGTACCTAGGATATGTCCCTTGAATCGTGCCTAAATTTGGGTACTTATTTTTAGTAGAGATTCAGCCAAACATTTAGCATCGCAGACATTGCTGTTTTAATTGAATTAATTTAATAACTACCAACCCTTTTGTTTTTTTGGCCTATCAATTAATTGTTCGAGGAAGAGAAAATAGAAGACAACTTTAACTGTGCCATAAACAACCCAGAAAAAAGGGAAAAAATAAAAAGTTAAAAATTTAAATGGAAAAAATATAATCCTGCAAAAAGGATTTGTCGGGCATGTTAATTTTGTAACATTTTCTTTTTTTATTTTTAAAACAAAACATTTTAATAGTATCATAAATTAGCAACCAACATACTTTTGACACACTGGTTTAAATAAGTGTAACATTTAAAAATAATTTAAAAACTAATGTAACATATTTCTATACTGGAAAAAAGATAAATACGTGAAAAAAGACTACCTTGACACTGTTGACAGTCTTGTATTTAAAAGTTTAAAACCACAGCTTTAAGTAGGTGAGCCTTATGTGTGTTAATTAAATGCACATGTGCATTGATTTAAATTACGCAGCAGCTGATGGCTGTGTGCAGTTTGTATGGACGTATAGACCTTCACATGCTACAACAGGCTTCTGCAACTAACGAGGGGTGGAGGACTACCTTAACTTTCCTTTTTTGTATGTTTTGCTACGCAAGGCAATCTTACTTGTGAATAACTCATATCCGCATTGGCATGCCCACACTGTATTTTAGTAGGTTGTGTGGTGCTCATTTGCATTAAGTGTCTTGCCCCTCTAGCCACGCATGTGGGACGCATCTCGTACCGATGCATGCATCAATCGTGTTCAGACACCCGTGTGTGTGGATCAGTCGGCTATGTTTCATGTGCGTATTTTTGTGTTCTGGGCATGTGCAGAACACAAAGACTGGACTTACCTTTTCAGTCCCTTCGGCAGTTTCATGCTCTCTCACCCGCAGCTGTGACTCCGGCTGGCTCCCTGGCGGTGCCCGCTGTACACCGACGTTGCGTGACCTTAGGTCAGGCTGGCTCCCTGGTGGTGCCCGCTGTACACTGACGTTGCATGACCTCAGGTCACACAGCGTCAGTGTACAGCGCGCACCGCCAGGGAGCCAGCCGGAGTCAGAGCTGCGGTGGAGAGAGCCTAAAACTGCCTGAGGGATAGCCGGATGCACTGAAAAGGTAAGTTCAGTCTTAAATTCCCTGATCCCTTGTATAAGATGCCCCCATTTTTTAGTTAATTAATGCTAAAAATAATAAATTAAAAAATACATTTAAAATAGTTTTTTTTTTTTATTTAGGCTCTAAAAATGGGGTGCGTCTTATACAAGGGAGCGTCTTATACATGGGGAAATACGGTAGTGATAATGGGTAGTTGATGAGGGGATACAGAAATGCTAAAGGGGAGATAATGAATGGGGAGGGGACATGATAAGGGGAGAGAAATGATAAAGAGGAAGTGGAGGTGATGAGGAGAAAGGGGAGATAATGAATGGGGAGGGGACATGATAAGGGGATAGAGAAATGATAAAGGGGAGAAGGAGGGGGATGTGATGAATGGGTAGGGGAAGATGATACAGTGAATGATGAGGGGATAGAGAAATGATAAAGGGGAGAAGGAGGGGGATGTGATGAATGGGTAGGGGAAGATGATACAGTGAATGATGAGGGGATAGAGAAATGATAAAGGGGAGAAGGAGGGGGATGTGATGAATGGGTAGGGGAAGATGATACAGTGAATGATGAGGGGATAGAGAAATGATAAAGGGGAGATAGGTGGAGGTGATGAGGAGAAT
>WWET01004355.1:97226-117948 GCA_011038615.1 Limnodynastes dumerilii | reverse complement strand
TGGCCCTTACCTCCACAGTAAAGGCACAGACCCATGAGACGGCGCCGGGACTTCTCTTGTTTGGAGAGACGGTAGGTGCCAATCTGCATAGGCTCCTCCAGAAGCGAACCCTCTCGATTCTCCGTAGGGACATGGGAAAAGTAAGGGAGCGCAGAGGGGTCCTTCTCCAGCCGACGTTCCTTCTGGCGACGGTCGATTTTAATAGCCAGACGAGTCAGGTCATCCAGAGTTATGGGAGTAGGGAACTGAACCAAGGCGTCCTTGATTTGTTCTGACAGACCAACCCAGTATTGACTCCGAAGCGCCGGATCGTTCCAACCGGAATCATGAGACCAACGCCGGAACTCCGCACTGTATTCCTCTGCCGTCCTCCGCCCTTGCCGTAAGGCTCGAAGCTTTGCTTCTGCGGTAGCTAGACGATCTGGGTCATCGTAGAGTAGGCCCAAGGCCTCGAAGAAAGCATCCACGGAAAGTCGAGCAGGACAGTCTGGAGAAAGGCTGAATGCCCATGCTTGAGGGTCTCCTTGAAGCAGGGTGATGATCAATCCCACCTTCTGAGACTCCGTGCCCGAGGAATTAGGTCTTAGCTGAAAATACAACTTGCAGCCTTCTTTAAATAAAGTAAATTGAGATCTGTCCCCCGAAAAGCGATCTGGAAGGTTCGCCTTGATATCCGTTGAAGCCTGAGGTGGATCCGGTGCTGGAGCGGCAGCACGAGGAGGTCGTAGGGAAGCAATCGCCTCATCCTGTGACTGGACTTTAGCCGTGAGCGACTGGACCATTTGACCCAGGTTGGACACCTGGGCGATGAGGGCGTTGATGGCCTCGGACGTGGCATCCATGTTACTAAGGATAGTAACCTGTATTTGGCCGGTTATAATGTTACGGTACCCTGGGCTTACCCCAACAGGGAACCGGAGTGACCAGAGAGAGAGAGAGAGTGAACACGGGTACTCACCGGTTTGTAGAGCCTGATTTCCGTCTGAGTATTCGCTAGAGCCCCTGATGGTGGGGATAGACTGGAGCTGGTGGGACTTCGTCAGGATACGCACCTTTAGAGAAAACCCGGGAGAAGAATAGGAAGAAAAGACGGAGTAAGACAGTTTGGAGGTAAGTAAGAGAGGAGAAGTGGGAGTAGACAGGTCAGTAGAATAAGACCTGTAACAAACAACACTTAACAATGAACACTGACGTGAAGACAAGAGAGGATGACGGGACTGACAAGACTTACTAAACAAACTAGGGCAGTCACACACACACATACACCAGCGGTAACCCCCGAAGGGGTTAACAGAAAACAGACACTCAGGAGAGGCAAGGCAAACACGAATGGTTAAACACACGAAGGTTGGAGAGAGGGTAATGGTACACTAAGGAAAACAGGCAAGGTACTGGGCAGGTATAAAATGGGACACTCAAGAACAATAGAGAAAGAGCACAAGGCAAGGAGAGGCAGAGAAGCAGCAGGCACAGTGACTGGGAAGAAACTATAACCGGCACTGAGCTGCTGCAGGCCTGAGTTGAAATAGAGGCAGGTGGCCTCTGATAGGCTGAACTCAGACCAGCCTCTAACACTATGTGGAACGCCTCCCAGAACGGGGAGACGTGGTCAGAACTCCGGGGAGGACGTGGAGCGTGTGCCTGCCCGAGGCTGCGGCGCCGCTCCACGTGTCTTTGTTGACATGCTGGGATCAGCATGTGCGGCTGGAGAGGAGGAACGGCTGCTGTGGCTCTCGCGACGGGACTGGCCTGAACGGCTGGAGGGGTGAGTCAGCCGCGTGTCAGAGCGGCACATAACAGTATGCACAGTTAATCCGCTCCTAAAAATATGCGCGCATTCCACCGTAAAAATCTGTGAATCCGGTCCATGATCATTTGGACCTCTCTCCCTTTCTAGTACTTCCTCATCTTTATTTTTCTCACTTACTTATCTCTCCATGCTCCCACTCGACCACTGTTACCTTCAGTCCCTTCTCCTTCACTGTTGCCTGTCCCAACTGTTTCCTCTATATCACTCTTCTCACTATTCTCTCTGTATCCCTCTCCCCATGGTTCTCTACTTGCCACTCTCTCCAGTGTTCGCTCTATATCCATCTGTAAGTTAAAAAAGAAAACTAATACAACTATTATACCAATGACAATCATTTATTTCCAGAGAACATTGTTCATGGAGTTTACTTATCTTTAATACAATCCATAGTATTGTAGTTGTACTTGTTGGCTTAATTAACTTTATGATATGAAAATAGTGTTCTTTCCATAATATGTTTTGAGAAGAGATGAACATTTCTATGATAACTAAGCAGTAATACAAAATAGCTTAATTTAGTTTACATTTTAAAGTTATTGTTGATAAAAAAAAATACCATTTCTCTTCAAATTTAAATACGCTATAAAATACATAAAACCAAGAAAGGTGTAAGATAAAAAAAAGTCTTTATATATACAGTTTAAAGCAGCCTATAGAGACCTTATCACATAATAAAACTTCATAGTGCTGCAATGCATTAGATGCTGCATTTATTCTATTTATATATATCGCTATAGAGTTGCCTATGATTCAAAAATTTCTAACTAAATAAAATAAAATGTACAGCTTGATATTATATACATCCCAGTTCTGAGATTGCAAACTTTCTAGAACTCAAATGTGAGGAAATTCAGATTCATTTGTTAGACAGTTGCAATTGATGTTCTCTCTGGTCAGCTTAGTATACAGTAACTTAAACTGTTGGAAAATGTAAGAATTTGACATATTATATAGAAAAACGATTCAAGTAGAAGACTCCTCTTATTTATCAATTCTCAAGGAAGTCTATTCTACAACTGTGGATTAATAGCACCCCACCTTCCCTGAGGTTATTTGAGGATAGGCTGTTCTTCTTGTTTAAGATGTATTGGATAGAGGAATTGCTGGACAAGTAAAAATTAGTAGAAGCTTGCTTTGATTGTTGGAGAGTTATATCAATACACTCCCATGTGCCCTCAAACTTACAGGAAGCATTGCAACATATTACTTGACATTAAGGGCCAGATCCAGAGCTACAACCGCTATCGTATTGACGCTCGCCATAGTCGGCAAAACGCTGTTTTGTATGTGCAGCCATTACAGCCGACAGCAGTTACACTTGGAAAAGATAAGGTAGGGTTTGGTAAGCATAAAACTGCAAAAATACGTACTACCAAGAGGAGTGCCTAAGGGAGTGCATAGTATTTACGGACGTGTAAATATGCTACGCATTGAAACGTAAAGGGAACATAGGTCTGGATCTGGCCGTAAACGTGTAATGCTCTCTATGACCCTCCAATAGTATTAGACAATCCCATAAACATTTGGTAGGATGGTTTCTGGGTTGTTTTTTTTTATAGTTAGTTGCTTTTAGCATAATTATGTGATATCTATGATGACTCTTACAACATATTCTGTTGCCCAACTGTTCTCATCCATATGGTGTGGATTGTTAATTTATCTATCCTAGTAATTTTTATGCTGTTCCTATAACGTTGTTACTGCATGTTCAATAAAATCAAAATCAAAATAAATACAAATTATTTAATTCAAATTGATTGAATGTAGCAGTAGTTTTTTGACTTAAGGAATTGACACTTTGTACCCATAGACCTTTTATACCTGTATGCATTCTGATGTGTGCGTATAGCACAGTCCATGCTGGCATCCACAAAGAGAAAATGATTTATTATTAATATTATTATTATTATTTTTTTTTTTTTTTTTTTTTTTTTTTTTTTTTTTTTTTTGCTTTTAGAGGATCCAGCCCTAATGCCAATTTTCCTGGAACTGTATGGACTGGTATTTGTGGAAACATAACTTGTTATGGACCAGTTCTGGTGTAGATGCAGATCAAGTCTTAACACTTAACCTAGCCTTCTGGATATGTAAGTATTCAGATTTACTACCATTAGAGGAGAGTGCCAGGGGTTGTGCATTACCCTCTATGATGTGTCTGGATATAGCCCTATATCTGTAAATGAATGGGGAATTATTGGTACTATGAGTTATTTCTTTCCAGCAGACATTAATATTTGCAATTTACAAATCACTGATAAATTTGGGAAAACACAAAAAAAAAAAAAAAACCTTATACGTGCATAATTATATATGAAGCCTTGAGTATACATTTTGTATTTTATTAGATGTAGAGAGACATATTTAGAATTGATACCATATTCATAATATATGCGATTAAGTACAAACCTTGATGGCCTAATTTATGTCACAGGCATGATCAATTGTATAAACTGAGAAATCCACAAGATATGTTTTATGCAGTAATAACATTTTCATAATCTTTCTACAGAAAAAAAAATAAAAGGAGTCTATCTGAACCATGTGTTGACACAGCGCTTAACAACTTCAGGGTCAGATTTACAAATTGCTGTTTCTGCGTGGTTTTTCCTGCGATTTTAAAATTGCCATATACAATCAGGTGCATAAATATTGGGACATTGACACAATTCTCATATTTTGGGCTATATACACCACCACAATGGATTTGAAATGAAACAAACAAGATGTGCTTTAACTGCAGACTTCCAGCTTTAATTTGAGGGTTTTTTACATTCAAATCAGGTGAATGGTGTAGAAATTACAACAGTTTCTGTATGTGCCTCCCACTTTTTAAGAGACCAAAACTAATGGGACAAACTAAACAATCCTAAATCAGACTTTCACTTTTTAATATTTTGTTGCAAATCCTTTGCAGTCAATTACAGCCTGAATTCTGGAACACATAGACATCACCAGACGCTGGGTTTCATCCCTGATGATGCTCTGCCAGGCCTCTACTTCAAATGTCTTCAGTTCCTGCTTGTTCTTGGGGCATTTTCCCTTCAGTTTTGTCTTCATCGAGTGAAATGCATGCTCAATCGAATTCAGGTCAGGTGATTGACTTGGCCATTGCATAACATTACATTTTTTAGCCTTAAAAAACTCTTTGGTTGCTTTTGCAGTATGTTTCGGGTCATTGTCCATCTGCACTGTGAAGCGCCGTCTAATGTGTTCTGAAGCATTTGACTGAATATGAACCGATAATATTGCCCGAATCACTTCAGAATTCACCCTGCTGCTTTTGTAAGCAGTCACATCATCAATAAATACAAGGGAACCAGTTCCATTGCAAGCCATACATGCCAACGCCATGACACTACCACCACCATGCTTCACTGATGAGGTGCTATGTTTTGATTATGAGCAGTTCCTTTCCTTCTCCATACTCTTCTCTTCCCATCACTCTGAAATAAGTTGATCTTTGTCTCATCTGTCCATAAGATGTTGTTCCAGAACTATAATGGTTTTTTTAGATGTTATTTGGCAAACTCTAATCTGGTCTTCCTGTTTTTGTGGCTCACCAATGGTTTACATCTTGTGGTGAACCCTCTGTATTCACTCTTGTGAAGGAGAGTGTTCTTGATTTGGCCAACTGTTGTGAAGGGGTTTTTCTTTACCAGGGAAAAAATTCTTTTGTCATCCACCACAGTTGTTTTCCGTGGTCTTCCGGGTCTTTTGGTGGTGCCAAACTCTCGGTTGCGTTCTTTTTCAGCCTAATGATGGTTTGCTTCACTGATAGTGACAGCTCTTTGGATCTCAAATTGAGAGTCGACAGCAACAGATTCCAAATGCAAATGTCACATCTAGAATCAACTCCAGACCTTTTACCTGCTTAATTGATGATGAAATTACGAGGGAATAGCCCACACCTGTCCATGAAATAGCTTTTGAGTCGATTATTCCATTACTTTTGGTCCCTTAAAAAGTGGGAGTCACATATAGAAACCGTTGTAATTCCTACACTGTTCACCTGATTTGGATGTAAATACCCTCAAATTAAAACTGAAAGTCTGCAGTTAAAGCACATCTTGTTTGTTTCATTTCAAATCCATTTTGGTGGTGTATAGAGCCCAAAATATGAGAATTGTCGATGACCCAAAATTTATGCACCTGACTAAATCCTATAGAAAAACGTTAAAGAAAATTCCTTTTTTTGTGTGTAAATACTTGTCGCAGCATACTCTGGGTTGCCATTACCCTTAGCATGCTGGTTAATATAGTACTACAAGTCATGGCATTGCTGGCAGGGCATGCTGTGACTTATAGTACCACAAGTGCTAGCATGCCAAGCTGCCCAGCATGCTGCCTCATGTATTTTGTAGTAAAAAAAATGTGTCCCCCATAATGACCTAAGCTAACCTAAGCTAAAATGTGTTTAACTGTGTTAAAAAAAATTATATTTTTTTTATACTCACTGTTCTGTAGTGTTCTGTCTTCCAATGCCTTGCTGGATGTTACCTAGAGCCTCCATCCAGTACAAACATCGTGAGAGCAGGGAGAAGCAGGGATCATTTATAAACAGGAGCGGACTGGGAAAATAAAGTGGCCCTGAAATAATTTCTAGAAGAGGCCTCATGTGGGTGGGGTCAAACCAGAAAGTAGGTGGGCTAAGCATACTTATATTAGCCCATACCTTAAGCTATAGATTGTTAAACAACCAACGGGCAGCACCCTCTGAGTATTTGGAGGTAAACTGTTAACTAGGTCCTATATTGGAGATTTTTATTTTAGAAAATTGCAAACATAATATCAAAACTTAGCAATCTTACATATGCTTGCATTTCAAAGAAGACACTTTTAGTAAATTTCATAGAAATAAGAGCAACTTTCACAGAAAGTTAATTTTAAGCAATAGAACATTAATTTCATACAGATTGCTAATCTGCAATACTTAACAAATTTAAAGAAACTCAACCCACCACCCTAGAAGCAAAAATTAAATGAGTAAGACTTTAAGTTGTACATAAACCACATCTCTAAAAATAATATTTTAATTCAAAAATCTATGGGAGTGAGAAATATAGATCAGCCAACAGAATTCATAGAGCCCTCGGACTTCACCACCTCCCTAAGAAGGTTTCAGGTTTCTGGCCCACCTGACCGCATCCATCCTGGTCTTCTTCATCACCCTAATTTTCCCCACCTCATGTAAAATGTCTAAAAATGTCTAAAAGTGCTCCGGCCCTTCACAGTGCAGTGCTGGGCAGTAGACAGCAACAGTTCCGCAAGTGTCGAAATTCTGTTAAACAGTATCTTTGCCAGAATCTTTTTGTACATATTAAGAAGGGCTATGGGGTGCCAGTTCTCAATAGCAGACAGGTCTTTTCCCTTTGGCAACAAGACAAGAGCAGATGTCCTCATGGAAGGAGGGAGTAAACCCTCACCCAGGCATTCATTAAACACTTCCTTGAGGCGAGGGGCAAGGACATCAGAAAAGGTTTTATAAAACTCAGATGTTAACCCATCCGGACCCGGGGCACACTTCATAGACAAGGAGTCTATGGCTGTCCTGACCTCATCCACTGTTATCTCATCACCAAGGGCATCAAGAGAGCCATGTAGATCCCCTATACCAGGAGTGTCCCTTAGAAACGTCTCCATCATTTCCCTGTCAAGTGATTTCTCAGATAGGAGGCTGGAGTAGAAGGAGTTGATGACCCCAAGGATCCCCGACCGGGACTCCTGCAGGACCCCCTGCATGTCACGCAACCCCCTCACCTCCTTACGAACAAGCGAGTTCTTACAGCTCTAGAAGAAGTCTGGCGAGTGGTATTTGCCATAATCCCAATCCAGAACCAAAGAAGCATACTGACTGTATTGACACTCCTTCATCCGAGCCTTCACCCAGGAGATTTCCCCACTATCCCCCTGTCCAGAGATTAGAAAATCAAGTTTCCTTCTCAAGGGCTGGTAAGTATTGCTCTTTCTCAAATTTCTTGCGGCTACCAGGCGACAAAAGAACCACCGAGTTCTCTTCTTACATATTTCCCAAAACTCAGACCTACAGGAATTAGTTCCCAAAAGTGACTCCTGCAGTTGAAAGAATTCCCTGAAGGGTTGTCTTACCTCCTCTTCCCCCAAGAGCAGAGAGTTAAGGCGCCACAAGCCCAACCTTTCTGAGGAGTTTCTGAGATGCATAAGGCATGTAAACCCTGCCAAAAATATATTTCCCTGCTCGGAACCCAAGACACATCTGCTTTCCATTTGAACTGAATCACGTTTCTCCTTCTATATTCAAGGAGGGAGGGACACCCTTTGGTCCCCCTGCAGCCATGCTAGCATAAGATTTTTTATTTCCATCATCCACTGGCTTACAGGAAGATCCACATTACCAATAGTCTGTCTATTTATTATGCCACTGGGACCTTCCCCGTCAGACATTGCTCCACCCCCCTCCTGGCCATTAAAATTAGCACCGAACCCTTTAACCCCCTTTCCCATCTCCCCAGCATAAGAGCCTTTCCGTTCACCAGATATAGCAATAGTCCCTTTCCCTCTGCCCACCGCCACACACATGCTCTTTACATTATCTGCACACATACTGCTTGCGGGACAAACATTGCTTTTATTAGTAGAACTCAAATGAGCCAGGGCACCGGAATGTCCACACACACGCCCCCTGCTATTGGACTACTTCTCTCCTCCCCTCTTACACCAGAACCTGCTTCCAAGTAACCACTAACTGGGGGCTGAGTGCCCGCCCCCTTACTAGCATCGGGCAGCACATGCGCTCCGGTAACACCAGCACCGCCAACCGAGAACACCACATAAAATTCTGAAATCGGGTTAGCCAGGACACCATTGCATATTTGTTTTACTGCAGACACACCATACATATGCCTCACTTCTCTGGCTCACCCTCTCTACTCCCCTCCTGCTCCCGAGTCCATGTTTACACTTTCCGCTAGCACTATTAACCAGATTATCCTTTCTCGAAACCAACGGCCATGAGGCTCCAATGGCCTTATTGATAATTGGGCTGCAACGGCTGTAGTGGTTAACCCAAGGTATTACCATAGAAGATTGTTCATCCTGCAGTTCCTCCCCTTCATTTGACTGATGCAACTGCAAATTGGTTTTAGCCAATGCCTTATCTATAGAAGAATTTAATAAGGAAATCCCCTTTGTAGAAATGTATTCTTCATATCCTGCAGTTGTATTGATAAAATGTTCAGGGTCATTGTTCACACGACAAACTCTCAATAATTGAGAGTATGGTAAACTCATTTTTAAATGTCTAGGATGATCACTTGTATATAGTAACAACGTATTGCGATCAGTAGGCTTACTATAAATAGATGTTCTCAGTGATCCATCTTATATGCTGATTGTTATGTCCAGATAATTAATGGACTGTGGATTTTCAGAATGGTATATAATAACGGTACCACAGGTGTCTTGTTGAACAATGCCTCAAAAACTTATGCTGGTAATATTTAATTTTGTGCTGCTTCCTGTAATATCTGAAAAAGTTCAGCTTTAAATGTCTCAGTAGGGTTCCTAGACAGAGGGATGTAAGTCTTATGATCTTCCAGCTGTTTCCTCTTTCAAGGAACAAATGAATGTCCACAGGTCAACAATTAGATTGGCGCTGCAGAAAGGTCAGGCAGAGCAGCCGGTTGCTAAACATTTTCTTGAGGCGAAACATACACTAGCCTGTCTTTAATGCCGTTTGATTGATCATGTCCCTGTGTCCATTCGTGGCGGAGATCGTAAAAGTAAATGGATATTTCGCTTGAACTCTGTGTCCCCAATGGGACTAAATGAGAACTTACCTTTTCAATGTTTTTTGTGAATATTTGTTTATTTTGATTATATTGATTATACCCCTTATATTTGAATATTCATGTATGTTTTCTTTTTTCTTTTTCTTTATTTCCTTTTTCTTTATTTATTTTAGTAATTTATTAATATGTAGGGGAGCTCCTTAATTGAGGGGTCTAAACAGATTAATTACATGTTTATACCATCACTAGTTGGTTTTATTTGTATTAACCGTTCAGTATAGGTACAGTAAATGTTGTTTTTAATGTATTTCAGCCCGATGAGCTCCGATCCCCAAGCACTCCTCAGTAGTGATTGGCGTTTCAGTCTCCTAGCAGCCAGACCTCTCCGGCAACACTAGATGACAAGGGGGCAGATCCAGAACTACGCATTTCCACGAATTTACGTGTGGCGGAGACGTAAATTCGCAGATTTGTATGCACTGCGCATGCGCACCACCGAAAATACGCACATTCACGTAGCGTATTTTAGAACGTATGGGTGATTCACGTATTTCAAACGTAAATACTTACGTGTGGGCGTGCCAAATTTACGTTAGTGAACTATACGTGCGTTTTATGTGAAGTAGGCGGGGGGTGGTATTTAAAGTGTACAGTATGGGCGTGCTAAGCTGCGTACGTTCGCGTAGTCAGTACGCCCATTAGCGGACGTATGCTGTTACGTTAGGAAAAGTTAAGGTAGGGCTTGGGTCGCGTAATTAGAGAAAATACTTCCGTGCAAGGGGTGTGCCGTGGGGAGTGTAGCGAACTTACGTGTACGAAAATACGCACCGCTAAAATACGTACGCACACACGTAGCTCTGGATCTACCCCAAGGTGAGTAGGGTGATGTGTACATCACCATGACTACCTTGCATGTCACATCTCGTATGGGAAGTGCGTCTGCAAGCTGGAAACCGGAAGCGCTACATTCCAGGACACCGGTAGTGGGAGGCACTCATTCCACAGGTGCTGGTGAGTAATTGGTATATCTATTTAATCCTTTACAATGTTGCATGTTTTTTGTATATGATGCGTTTTAGCTAAAACCCTTTACGGTTACCAAACCTTAAATCTTTTCTTCTCTCTGCCTTCTCTGTGGGACTCAGCTTCCTCTGCTCAGTGTCTGAAGCACTGATTGATATCTCTGATCCTCCTATGAACAGCATAGTATAACTATTCATAGGTGGATCACAGATGTAATCAATGACAGCCATGCTATTGCACGCAACCACCCTGCAGTATAGAGCCGGCTGCCTCTACTATTTCCATAAAGGCAGCCAGCGTTTCCACATTATGAAAAAAAGGATAAATATATATATATATATATATATATGCCTTTTTTGTAAGTTAATACTTTAATAATGGAAAACAAATTAAAAGATTTTTCAAAGATTTATTTTACTTTGTTTTTAACTCTTTATATTTTGAAAGACAGAACAACAACATAATTATAAGATGATTATATATATATTTTTTTTTTTATTAAGCACCAGTGACGGGCATTCCCCCCTTCTCCGACTGCCCTGAATACACACACACACACACACACACACACACTGCACTCCAGATAATACACATGTATGTATGTACGTACATACACACACACACACACACACACACACTGCACTCCATATACATACATACACACTCCATGCACATACACAGTGCACGCTCCAGATATATACACCTAGTGCACACACACACAGCACACTCCACATAGATATACACACCTACTGCACTCCAGATACACATACACACACACACACACACACATACAAAACACACACGCACACACAGAGTACACACCATGCACACACTCTTGTACCTGTTCACAGTGAGCAGTCTGCAGCCAGCAGCCCCACAGAAACAGGAAAGGAGGGATCAGCTTACACTTGCCAGGAGGTGGTTCCAGTTGTTGCCTCAAAGAATAAGGCAGCCAATCACGAGGCTGCCTCCACCCCACTCAGCAACAGGCAGCCTTACGATTGGCTTGCAACGTCAGGGACCGCCCCCTGGTATACCCACCTTTCATCTCTCCTGGCTGCCGATCACTCAGCTGCTGTGTCTCCCTCATTGGCCCAATTCTGATCCTGTACTGCGGAAGCCTCTCAGGGGAAGTGTATTACTGAGAGGCCCCCGCAGTACAGGACCTGCGTTGGGTCAATGAGGGAGACACAGCAGCTGCTACTAATCTGCTGTCACAAAAATAAAAAAAATAAAGACATGTTTTGATGAGTCGGCCTCCCCGGTAATGCCTATTGCCATAAATGCTATATGTTCCACTAATGGTACCCTATATATAGCTTCTGACTGACGGAAGCTTCAATAATTGCCATACATCACTGTTACATCACAGATTTAAAATCGCCAGCACAAATCATAAATCGCTGTGAAAACGCGGCGATGTGCGGAAATTTCAAATCACAGGAAAAAGTCTTTAGTCTTTAGTAAATCCAGCCCCAGGTCTGAGTTAATGGCTTGTAAGCTCCTGTTTTTCTATTTGCTTAGACTTTGGCCTTGGTTTCCAATAAAGTGTTTATTAGAAATTTAAAAATGCAAAACCAAACAGCAAAAATATTTTTGTTAAAAGCTCTATAGACTAAGGGCCAGATTCACACTTAAGAAGCTTCTGTTTCTTAAGTGCGTATTTGCCCAAAATTACCTACTGCGCATGCATAGTAGGTCATTTACGTTATCTAGGGCGTTTTTAGGAAGAAGTGGGAGGGGGGAGGCAATTATATTAGGTAGGTTGGGCGGGGGGACGTTGCACAGACCGATAAGGTAGCCCTATGGCACTCGTAAGTGCCATAAGGTACCTAAAAACGGGGGATGGGTTGGGGGCTGGAAGAGTGAATTAGGACGACACCTAACTCACTCTTAAGTATGAATCAGGTCCTAAATGTCTAAATGTCGTATGTCAAAATTCAGATTGCTATAGGTAATCGAGTATTAGCCATTAGGAAACTTTGCAGATATTGGGCTGGATCCAGACCTTGTTAAGTGCATGAACTTAGTTACACCTGGGCTAAACCATGTTGATTTCAGGGGAGTCATATTTCATCTGCTGCAAACAGTATTAGAGTTGAGAGGTGATGTTTCCTATCCCAAGTCTAAATAACAGTGTGATAGTAAAGCTGGTCAGTATCTGTGTGCAGTAAGCAGTTTAAAGATATATCCCTGCATGCAAAGTATACAATTAACTTGACTCCCCCTGAATTCAACATGGTTTAGCCCAGGTGTAACTAAGTTCATGCACTTAACAAGGAAACAACATGTCTTCAAAATAAAGCCTATGCTATGTTTATTTGTAACATTAAGGCAACAAGGCTTGAAACCTTAAGCATTTTGCATTTCTGTAATAAGAATTATTACATTATAGATTAGCCATCACAGAGTCATTTGTTTAGAATGTTGTTTTTATATTAAGTTTACTTCTAAAATTTAAAAAAGATCCTTTACTGTATTTATAGAAATCTTCTCTGCTGTCTTACACAGAAGAAACCTATATATAAAATGTAGGCTAATTAAACTGTGCAACAGAAGCAGTGGATAACAGGATTCAATTAACTTATGTTAGGATCTGCCTCGGTGCTGTCAAAACTGACAGCTCTGCATTCTTTTAAACTGCAATCAGCATTTTAGGTTAAGAAACCTCACTTGAATGAACACTGCTCTCTGAATATTTGAACACACAAACAAGGATTTGCAATTTTTTTAAATAATTATGATGGTCTTTGGTTTGCCTTTTAGTTTTCCTTGGTTTGATGATTCTACTTTGTCCAATCAATGAATTTTAGCTTTTTTTACTAAGTATCTATTATCCTAGAACTATCATATCCATATGATTCTTTCCTAAGAGAAAGCAGTAGTATGAACATTTCTAAATATTAATTTAAGATTGATAGATATGAAAGGCTAAAGCCAACACTATACTGAACAATAATAATTGTCAAGTAACCAACAGCCCTTAATGAAAATGACCCTGCAGCTTTGTGATTGTAACCTGGCAAGTGTATTATAATTGAATATAAAATATGAGATTTAATTGATCATTTCAACCCCAAAAATATTAGCTGCCACAAAAACAGGATTGGGACCAACAACTATTTAAATCATGGTTGCCTACTTTTGCAAATGAATATCAGAGAGATTGTAAGAGCACTATCAAGGTGCTGCACCAAAGGGGTGTGTCCTGTAGTGCCAAAGAGGTGTGTCCTGTGAATAGCTCCACCCATAGGTGTATCTAGCACCGCCAGGAAAACTATTATACAATAAAAATGTCAGTATTTATTGATTATTAAATTGTCAGTGAATACTTTCATTACTATCTTTATAGAAAAGCTAAAATTGACGCTGCAGCTAATTAACAAGATTCTCTCATTACATCTTGGCCTCCATGGAATTGGTCATCTTCATAGACCTCAATGGATGAAATTAGAATCAGGGAGATTACCAAACACTTCAGGGAGTCAGGGAGATCACCCAATCTTCAGGGAGTTGGCTACTATGATTTAAATGTACTACCACAATGCGCATAACATTAATTCTGAATGTCTGAAATGAAACATTTATTGATATAAAATTTGTATATCAAAAATATTTATGTGTGCTGAGACACATACTGCACTGTACTGGAGTACTGATGTTGACTTGTTGTTATCTGTTTCTTTCAGAATGCAAACTTCAGATCCCCTGCTCTACATCTTGATTATTGTCTACATAAAGAAAAATAAAATTCTGGGCGATTACCTCCCTGCTAGTCTCTTTTCAGAGTTCTGTCTGAAGTATTAGACCTTGCTTTCATATGCCTGCACTAACTATTCTGCTCAGTGTCAGCATATATTTATATAACGATATTTTACAGAACTAGCTTATGTTATATTTTTGAATCAAACTGAATCCCACAGCGCAGATCTAAATGTGTCATGCATAATTTTACACTTTCTGATTGGATACATTTTGATTACATTTCCAGTATGAAAAATTGTCTCTAAAAAAAATGAAAGCAGCTTTAACTCGAATGAATAAAATGTGTTAAAACTGAATAATAAAACAAGAAAGTAACAAATCACGTTTCACTCAGAACATTTTAATATTGTCAAGCTCTGGTTATAGAAACTGATACAAAATAAGTTTTTGTATCTTCTAGTGAAAAGGAAGTTAATTTAGACAAAAAATAAGTTGCAATCAGTGGTGCAATAAAAGTATTCTTTAGCCCTAAAAAAAACTTACCGTATATACTCGAGTATAAGCCGACCCGAATATAAGCCGAGGCACCTCATTTTGACACAAGAACCCGGGAAAACTTATTGACTGGAGTATAAGCCTAGGGTGGGAAATGCACCAGCTACTGGTAAATTTCAAAATAAAAATAGATACCAATAAAATGTCATTAATTGTATCATCATGTGTATCCAGCACCCAGTATCCAGTGTGCCCCTCTGTGTATCCTGCCAGTCAGTCTGCCCCCTCTATGTGTGTCCTGCCAATCTCTGCCCCTTCCCTGTCTGGCTGAAACATTGGACTTAACTCATAGTTGCCCCTTAATGCCTGCCACCATATCTGCCCCTTAATGTCTGCCTCCATATCTGCCCATAATGCCAGCCTCCATATCTGCCCATAATGCCAGCTTCCATATCTGCCCATAATGCCAGCCTCCATATTTGCCCATAATGCCAGCCTCCATATCTGCTCCTTAATGTCTGCCTCCATATCTGCCTATAATGCCAGCCTCCATATCTGCCCATAATGCCCAGCCTCCATATCTGCGACTAATATGTAACTGCTCATCAGCAATGATTTACAAAAAAAACAAACAAACAAAGAATTAAGTATTTTACTGTTACAGAGAGGCTACAACTCCAAGATTCTGAAGATAGTCTATAAAAATACCCATAAAACCTGAAGGGAAAGACTTTTTTCCCCCCAAAATTGGGAAAAAGCCTAAAAGCCTAATTCTGTACAGTGGAGGTCAGATACAGCTTTCCAATCTAACATGCTCATTTCGCAACATGGTGGAAAGCGGGTGCTGGCTTACTGCAGAGATCAGACAAAAGAGCTGGCATCACCCATTCCGTTCTCAGGATAAATAATACACTTTCTGTAGGACTTTGAATTAATTAATGATGTCAGCTCCATTTTAATGCTGATTAACTGTGAAATATTACATAGCCACATACAATTTTATATACTTAAAGGTTAAGGATTTGAAATAAATAAAATAAATATTTTATTCATTTGAGTCTAGTTACACATATTTTTCTCAGTGTTGAACCGATTTATTATTATTGTGACACTTAGTGCCCCCTTAAAAGACACTACTGGAATAATTTCGTTAATATTGCTGATCCTTGATCCTATTGATTCATCACTTCTCTCGGGTATTGGCTTCAACCCCTTTAACATGTGTGTATGTGTGTACATGTGTATTGTGTAACTGTTTACAGTGGCGCACACAGGGGGGGTTTCCAGTTGCCCAGAAACCCCCTCACAAACCATGTTAAAAAAAAAATCTACACTGGCCGCAGCAAAGATTCTGCACATTTTTGTCAGTGCACCGGACTGCAGGCTGTGTGAAACTGCGGAGCAGCAGCATCAGAGACAGCCTGTACAGCCCAGTGCTGATCCGCCTCCCCTCCCTGTTCATTCAGTGCTTAATCAATAGGATTACAGCACTGGCCAGGCTCGGCATACAAGCCCCGCCCCTCTTTACAAGCTCCGCCTCCAACGGACCCGCGATTTTGGGGAAGAAGGGCTCCGAAGTCTGCAGCTTGACCCAGAGTTACAGGAACAGAAGAGAAAAAGAAGGTAAGAGAAAAGGTCACAGAGAAATGAGGGAAATTGGAGCAGGAAAGTAACGGGCATGGAGTTTGGAATAGAGAGGAAGAAACAGGGGCATGGAGTAGTGACTAGAGAGAAATAGGGGCATGGAGTGGGGTCTGCAAAGGAAAAAACAGGGACCTGGGGTAGGGGCTGCAGAAAAGAAACAGGGGCCTGCAGTGGGGGTTGGAGAGAGACAGGTCTGGGGTTGGTGCTGGATAGAGACAGGGGTCTAGGGTGGGGGTTGGAGACAGACAGAGGCCTGGAAGGGGATTAGAGAGTGACAGAGGCCTGGGGTTGGGGTTAGAGAGTGACAGAGGCCTGGAGTGGCGGTTAGAGAGTGACACAGTCACAAGGCAGGCAGAAGGTTGAAGGGGGAAGATCCACAGTCCACAGTCCTGGAGCCACAACGCGTTTCGGGCGGGAGCCCTTTTTCAAGTGAGTCAACTCATAATACTTAAGTATTAAGTCATTTTGGACAATGCTTTACTTCCAACTTTGTAGCAACAGTTTGGGGACAATCCTTTTCCAATATAACTGTGCCACAGTGCACAAAGCATGTGAAAGAACTTGACTGGCCAGCATAGAGCCCTGACCTTAACCCAGTCAAGAAACCTATGGAATGGAGACTGCAAACCAGGAGTTCTCATCCAACATCAGTGCCTAACGTCATAAATGCTCTACAGAATGAATGGGCACAAATTCCCACAGAAACACTCTAAAATCTTATGGAAACCTTCCAAGAAGGTTGAAAACTGTTATAGTTGCAAAAGGGGAACCAGCTCCATAATAAAGTATAGGTATTTGAATACAATGGGGTAGATCCAGAACAACACTTCTGTGCGCGCCAGACGGACACGTAAAAAACACAATTTTGTATGTACTGCGCATGCGCACGGCAAGTGTTATGCTACGTTACGTAACTCGGAGCGTATGGGTCATTCACGTATTTGCTGCGTAAATTCGTATGTGTGGGCGTGCCAAATTTACGTGAGGCAACAGTACGTCTAAAATTACCCGTCCGTACGTGTGCGGATGACAGCGGCTACACGGACAGAAGTTAAGGTAGGGTTTGGAAAGCGGAAATCAGTCAAAATACGTACATGCAGGGGGAGTGCCTAGGGGAGTGTATAGAAGGTACGCATGCGTAAATAGTCTACGCTAGTAAACAGATTGCAAGCGGAGTTCTGGATCTACCCCAATGTCATTACAATCCCTGTTGTTGTAATGGTCAGTTGTCTGAATATTTTTGTTCATATAGTGTATTTGCAAAAGCACACATGCTTACCATCACTTGTATGCCTTGAGCAAGGTATTTTGGATCCTCCATTGACTCCTCATTCATCTCTCCTGTCATTTCAGCCGCCACAGCCATCTCCTACTCATCCACCACCACCGCCTCCTACCCATGCTTCTCCACCAACAGCTTTTCCTCCTAATGCTCCTCCGCCTCCACCTCCTCCTCCTCATGCACTGCTTCTCTTTCTGATCCAGCTCATGAAGCCTTGTTCCTTTGTTAAAAAAATGTAAAACTTTAAACACAGCAGTATACTTACTGCAAAGAACCATGGACCGGATCCAGAGCTACTCTTTTACTACGCTGCGTTCCTACGCTAGAATACCTTTGATGCACTCCCCTCGGCACACCCCTCTCATGTACGTATTTTAGGCGCCTTACGCTTTCCATACCCTACCTTAACTTTATGCTGTGTAACCACTAGCGGACGGATTTCACACACGTAGCTACGCTGCTAAGCACACCCATACTGTACAATTTAAATGCTTCACTCCGCCTTCAAAGCGTAAATACTAGTGGCGTATGGCTGGCACGCCCTTCGTAAGTTGATACGCTACTGATACGTGACTGCCCCTTACACTATGTCTTACGTTGCGTAACATCTGCCGTGTGCATGCGCAGTAAGTACTAATGTGTGAACTTACGCTATCGGCTAGCGTAAATTCACTCGCGGACGTTGTTCTCTATCTTCCCCATGATGTATGAGTTAATGCCATAATATTGCTACAAAATACATTTTCATATCTGACATTAAGTACACCGCGGTTACAAAGCTGGGTCTGTTTTTAAAGACAATCAAGCATTAATAATGAATGCTATATGTTAACCTTCATTGCGATCCCTTCGCATGCCGAATCCTACTTTAAATATTCTGCATGTGCAAGGGCACGTGTAGAATTGTAGATTGTACATAAGGGCTTTAGAACACCCTTACTGTACAATTACATTTTAAAATACCACTCATGTAAAGATGGCGGGTTGCACCACACAGAATGCGGTATCGGACGGCTACATTCCTTTGTGGAAGTATTGGTACTGCGCATGCACTCCCTCTTGTGGGGCAGTTCTTCCCCTCCACATGCAAAAAGTACGCAAAGTGGGTGAGGGGAAGTCAACATGTTATACAGTGTGGGTGTAACACCCACTTATGCGCGGATTAGTGGTCGGACATATATGTCAGACTTATTACGCAGAGTGAGTTCACTTCCCTCTCTCATACGTACTACCAGACCCCCACATGTATGGAAAGCGTGCAGGGGTCTGGACAGGGCTAGCTAAAATGCACTTAAATTATACCCAGGGTGAGTGCAAGAAAAATTGCGGATGCAATGGTATATACAGATGTGAATGCGCGCTGAGCGTTCTAGTAAATCAATTTACATATGTCATGACATCTACTTTTCCCGCTTCACAAATGCAGAAGCACAAGTGAACACTTGGGCTTGCAGTGCGTCCTACTTTTCTTGCTCATGCACGCACAATCCTGAATTCCACTGCGCATCTGTCTAAATTATAGATGGAAATGCAGCTCTGAATCTGCTCTATAGTATTAGACACACATAATAACATGTAACTCTAAAACACACACAAAAAATGTAGCACAGATGGCAGAGCAGAACAATAAAGAACATTTGTTCTGTTCCCCGCTATGACAAACAGACTTTCGAAATACAGATTGCCGAAAGCCATTGCGGAGGTTGACATATGGAAATTGTTCTTAAGTCTGGATTCGGACTCTTGTCCAGCAATGCTTTAAAACACAAAGGACTTTTTATGTGGGTACTCTGAATAACAAGTACAATGCTGCAACATTCACACAGATAAACATAAAGTTTATTGCAACAGGCTATACAATTGCATAATATTATTGTTTGTTTCCTTTTAAACTATGTGTTTATCATTTAAATTGTCTTTCTTTATGTGATGTATTATTTTATAATGAGTTTATACACCAAAAAAATAAATAAATAAAAGGAACCGGCTAAAACCTGTAAAATGTGTTAAAAATGTCTGAGAAAATGCTGATATGTGCATCAATGCAATATGCAAAAATCATTACAAAGTTCAAATATAGTCATTATACTATTGTGTAATGCTTTATTCCTTTTAAGTTCTTAGGTTGATTAACACCTTTCATCTCCAAATATTAAATTGTGAGCAGGGGATATAAAGTGAACAGCTTTCACCCAGGCAATCCCATCAGTTACATCAACCCTGGTCTGTTTCCAGATGTCTGGAGGAAGCAAACAAAAATATGATGGTTGATCATGTAGGTACACAGAAAACATAGACATTTTATTTAAAATATGGAGAAACAACTGTTTATATTAATTCTCCTGATTAGGAATCATATACTGTAAAATCAGGTCCTTTTCATACATTTTGTTGTGCTGTATTGCATATGTTGAGAGTTAAACAAGGCTACATTTACACCTATGAAAAGGTGTATAATCTGAACCCTGGATTATATTCAAGAGTATTTTATAGGTTCATTCAAACCCTGCATAAAAGTTTTCTATGCAAAGTTTTCAAGCTCAGAGTAGGACCAACCTCAAGAATCTGTCAATTATCAATAACAGATGGACTCATTAACGTGGTTTATTTATTTATTTATTTATTTATTTATTAACAGGTTTTTATATAGCGCCCACAGATTACGTAGCGCTTTACAATGTTACAATCTTTATAACAATACTGGGGAATAACAGACAGACTGGGTGGGTAAGAGGTCTCTGCTCACAGGCTTACACTCTATAGGACAATGGGTTTGATACATAAGGGCAAGTGCTATATATCACACAATGGACCAGCCAGGGTGTATGACAAAAGTGCTCAATGCTCTGTATGCTCCAGTCACACAGCAGTGTTAGTAGCAGAGATGAGGGAATTGTAGAACAGAGAGCGTGCGGGTTTGTGTTCGTAATGTGTTAAATTGTAGAAGTGGTTGATAATATGGTATTTAATGCTTAGGGTGGTTGTGGAATTTGATAA
>WWET01004355.1:78233-90532 GCA_011038615.1 Limnodynastes dumerilii | reverse complement strand
TCAAGTCACTGTTGCTAAACAGTTTAGCCTACTGTTGCTACCCAGTCAAGCCTGCCTAGCATCAAGCTCAAGCCTTCTGTTGCTATACAGTTTAGTCTACCGTTGCTACCCAGTCCTGCCTGATCCATTGCCTGGTCTCAAGCCCTGGTCCTGCCGTCCTGGTCTCAAGCCCTGGTCCTGCTGTCCTGGTTCTGCTGTCCTCGTCTCATCATCCTGGTTCCACTGTCCTGGGTTCTTTTCTGGTTCCAGTTACCGTGGTCCTTGCAGTCCGGTCCAGTAGCCTTGCGATCCAGCCTGTACCAGCAACCCAGCACGCCAATTCGGTGCAACCCAGCACTGTCTTCACTCCAGTCCAGCTTGCTTCTGACTTCAGTTCTGATCCAGCCACCCTGTTATCCAGTTAGCAAGCTACCCAGCTATCCTGAACTTTGCACTCAAGTCTGGCATAGTCCGGCCACCAATCTGCTACTCTCTGGACATTCACCCTCACTCTATTCCACTACCATTTACTCTGTCTTGTGCAACCATCCTTAATAAAAATTACTAATTCTACTTCACTCCTGCTCGTCTGTTAATTCCCTGGAAACCCAGGATGGGTCCCACCATTCCTCGCAGTTCGTGACAATAAGGCTGGTTGGATACACAGAAGGAGGGGTAATAAGGCTGGTTGGATACACAGAAGGAGGAGCTATAATGCTGGTTGGATACACAGAATGAGGGGTGATAAGGCTAATTGGCTGCCTTATTACTCCTCCTTCTTGCACAGAAGAAAGGGGTAATAAAGTTGGTTGGATACACAGAAGAAGGAGTAATAAGGCTGGTTGGATACACAGAAGGAGGGGTAATAAGGCTGGTTGGATACACAGAAGGAGGAACTATAATGCTGGTTGGATACACAGAATGAGGGGTGATACGGCTAATTGGCTGCCTTATTACTCCTCCTTCTTGCACAGAAGAAAGGGGTAATAAGGCTGGTTGGATAAACAGAAGAAGGAGTAATAAGGCTGGTTGGATACACAGAAGGAGGGGTAATAAGGCTGGTTGGATACATAGAATGAGGGGTGATAAGGCTGGTTGGATAGACAGAAGGAGGGGCAATAAGGCTGGTTGGATACACAGAAGGAGGAGTAATAAGGCTGGTTGGATACACAAAATGAGGGGTGATAAGGCTGGTTGGATACACAGAAGGAGGGGTAATAAGGCTGGTTGGATACACAGAAGGTGGGGCAATAAGGCTAATTGGACGCACAGAAGAAAGGGGCAATAAGGCTGGTTGGATACACAGCATAAGGGGTAATAAGGCTGGTTGGATACACAGAAGGAGGGGCAATAAGGCTGACTGAAAAGAGGGCAGGAAAGGATGACTGTAGAGATACACACTCACAAGGTGGGGGATTGGATGGCTGTAGAGACACTCATGGAGGGGAGATTAGATGGCTCTAGAGCGACACACACACATGGAGGAGGATATTTGATGACTGTAGAGAAACACACAGAAGGAGGAGGCAGAAAGGCTGGATGGAGGTATATTTAATATGTGTAGATTTCTATACTTTATTACTTAATTCCTTGTATAGTTTTACTTTAAAAAATTTGCTTTAATTGAATGTAGCCCAGTAAAATTTTTATTTTTTTTATTCTATTTACTACATGGGTACATTGAGACTATTACTTTTATATTATTAGATTTTTCCTGTTCATGGGGTAGATCCAGAACTTCGTTTGCAGTACGTTTATTCGCGGTGCGTATTTTCGTGCACGTAAATTCGTTACACTCCCCTCGGCACACCCCTTGCACGGATGTATTTTGTCAAGATACGCTTTCCAAACCCTACCTTAACTTTTTCAAACGTAACCGCGGTCATACACACACGTACGTATGGGCTGAACGCATTTACGCAGCTAAGCACGCCCATACTGTACACTTTAAATACAACCCCCTGCCTACTTCACATAATTCACACGTAGTTTGGAGTAACGTAAAATTGTCACGCCCACACGTAAGTATTTACGTGACACATACGTGAATGGCCCATATGTTCACAATTACGCTACGTTAATGTGCGTATTTTCTATGGTGCGCATGCGCAGTGTGTACAAAAGTGCGATGTTACGTCTCTGCCACGCGTAAATTCGCTCCGAGGCGTAGTTCTGGATCAGGCCCCATATGAATAAAGTTGCTATTTTGATAGGCATATATGTATAGAAATAGTCCATTGCAGCTTTACTTAAATAGGATTCAATGTGTATTGTAAGGCGATAACTAGGATGCAATGTGTATTGTATGGCGATAACTAGGGTGCCTTGTTGTGTATTGTATGGCGATAATTAGGATTTAATGTGTATTGTAAGGCGATAAATAGGATGCAATGTATATTGTATAGTGATAACTAAGGTGCAATTTGTATTGTATAACGACAACTAGGATGCAATGTGTATTATATGGTGATAACTAGAGTGCAATATGTATTGTATGGTGATAACCAGGGTGCAATGTGTATTGTATAGTGATAACTAGGGTGCAATGTGTATTGTAAGGCAATAACTAGGATGCAATGTGTATTATATGGTGATAACTAGGATTCAATGTGTAATGTATGGTGATATTAGGGTGCAGTGTGTAAGGTATGGCAATAGCTAGGATATAGTCTAGTATATGAGCATATGTGCTGCTCATTTGCAAGAGTCTTGTCCCTCTAGCTACGCATGCAGGATTCCATGCCGATGCGTGAATCGCTCCTAAGTCAGCTGTACATGTATGTGAATCTGTCAGTCATGGTTCCGTGCATATGTTTGGGTTCTGGGCATGCGCAGTAAATCCGAGCTTGAAATTATGCACGGAGATTCAGCACTTACTTATTACTTACAGAGGCGTCATCTGACGTCATCATTTAAAAAAAAGGCTGCCCCCTAGTGACAGAATGGCATTTGCAGAAGAAGAAAGAAGAGGAGGAGGAGCCAGACCCCGACATGGCAAGATCTAAAGAGCCAGAGGAGCCGGAGCTGAAGGGAATTAAACTGCAAGCAAGCAAACGCCAGGACTCCAAGCAACAGATGAACATTCTTCACATCTAGCAAGGCTTCCCAAGACAGATGACAGCAAACGAGAGATTTTTTTTTTTATATATATATATTTATTACACCACACAATACATTACATGACACTTAGTATAGGACATGGACCATCGGAGGTAAGTGGACACATTAGGGGTTAATATTAGTTAGGGCAAATGTTTATTACACATGAACACATTGTATTTTTTATCAGTATGTTTTGTGCACTATTTTTTTTTAACACACGGAGCACACAGCGCAGCGTGGTTAGAATCCTTACCATGCTGACGCTGATAGAACTACAAGGCTAAGCAATGCTGAGCCTTGTAGTTCTATCAGCACAGCATGACTAAGGCTTTCAACCATGCTGCGGTCGGATTTGACACTCAGAAAAACACATGTCTACAAAACTGACATGTGTTTTTCTGGCTCGCAGGGTGAATTGCCACTAACTCGCCTCTAGGCAAGGGCGAATTGCTAAACGGCGAGTTAATGGTGATTTGGCTGCGAGTTAGTCAAACTGACCTTTATGAAGGGATGGCGATTTTCCAGTGGCCTAAACTCACATGAATTTACCTTTTGTGAATACGGTGATTTCATTCTCACTGCAAACTCACGTGAGTTTAGGCGATTTCTGCAAAATTGCCCTTTGTAAATATACCCCTAAGGGCCTGATTCAATTAAGCGCAAAGTGAATTTTTTCTGAGTTTTTTCGCGTATTTTGCTAATTTGCATATTTTTTTTCACGCATATTTTTCGGTCCCGATTCAATTCCGTTTTTTATCGTGTATTTTTTGGGTCTATCACGCGTATTTTTTGTCCCTATTTAAATGCATTTCAAGTGCGAATTTTTGCCATTCAATTGCGTTACACGCGTTAAAATCTGTGCGTTATTTTACATCATTTTTTGCGCACCTCATCAAGGTGCGTATTATGATATGTGAGGGTGAAATTCATGAAAACATTCAAGAGTACAGCTCCTCTATGCTCCTGATCACCTCCCAGCACAGTGGCAACAGAAATGTGATACTCCACATAAATCTATGCAGCCTGCAACTCAAATAAATAGCTGTAGGTTAAAAAATAACTAAAAAGTAGAAGCGAACATTGAAAAGTGAAAAATGACGCTGGCAAAAGTTTTAAAAAAACAACAATCCGAAAAAGTTATTTTATATTATTTTCTTCTACAATTATACGTTATTACTGAGTTGCTGCAGTCTAATTTGTGACATTCAAGTGCAGAAGGTCCTAAATAGATTATTACAGACATATGACGGCAGGGCTGCTTATGGGAAGTGATTGTGCTGACATTTGTGTTGCATGGGTAAAGATACAGAAATACACGTGCGCATTTTATAACGGGAGGTAAGCACAAAAAATGAGCGCTAACAAATACGCTCATGGTCCATTTAACGCGCGTTTTAAGCGGGGGGACATTTCTAATTGAATAGAGGTTATTTTTTCACACGAACAGTGCGTATTTTATACCCGCGATTTTTTAAAAAAAAATTGCGTTTAATTGAATCAGGCCCTATGTGTTAATAGAAAGGGAAGAGATTGAAAATGATATAGGAGCCTTGGAAATGTCACTATTTTTATCAAATTAATTTTTCCTAAGTAAGATAAAGGAAGAGACTTCCACCTCTCAAACTCAGCTGCACCTCTCAATGCACCTAATAGTAGGTCTATAATTGTCTCCATATAGATTTCCCATACATTTAGATATTTCTATCCCAAAATATGTAATTAAATTATTTGCCCACTGCAGAGAACCAGTAACATGCCATGGGAGCTTTCAATGTCCAGGATTAAAATATAAGGCCACTGATTTAGCCATGTTAATCACAAAGCTTAAAATTCTATCAAACTCCTGATTCTTATCCAATACAAGGTTTGACGATTCACCGGGATTCAGTATAAATAACAAAACATCAGCAGCAAAAGCTGACACATTAACCTCTACTGACCCCATTTAAATACCTTGAAATTATTCCCAATTATACAGAATCTGAAGTAAAGGATTAACTGAGAGACTGAAAAGAAGAGGGGCCAATAAGCATCCTTGTCAGATTCCCCTTTCCATTACCACCTCCGCTTTATGCAATCTATTTAATAACAAATGTGTAGTAGGTGCTGTATAAATGTATTATATAGAATTTATAAAGTGAGATTCAAAATCTCTATTCCAAAGAACAAGAACAAGAGATGTGGTCAAGCCACAATATCAAAGGCCTTCTGAGTATCTTAGCTTAACAATATATTTCTAGTGTCAGGGTCTAAAAAAGAAACAGCAACTGCTGCAATAGCAGTGTGCATGGCTTTTACGGAATGACACCCTCGTACAAATCCCACCTGATGGTAAGTAAACAGTTGTGTCAAAATAAAAGTTTTGAGAGTATCTTAAAATGAACATTTAGTAAAGTTATGGAATGGTAAGAATCTATCAATAAGGTATCCTTTTGAGCGGTACAAGTCCCCACACCAATGCCTGTCATTACAAAATTACAAAAGTTGCTTTTTGACTGTCTCTATTTCGAATCACCAGTATGAAGCGTCACCGTCGGACCACTGGGTTAGGCTGTGGGGGGAAAGACTTACTGTAGGGTTAAACTAAAAGACAAATGGTAGCGCAGAAGCCCTCAAGTGCTGATAAACTTAAACAAACTGCGGTGGCTGAATAAAATAGCAACAATGCTGATAGATAGAAATTAATTTTAATTTTAATTAAATAAGATCATAAAAATTATAAGGTATTACACTAATAAAAAATCAATTAAATACATGAATGACATTAAAACAGCAAGAGAGACCAGAGTGGACTAATTAGGAGGTATGAGCAATACTTATCAGTTAGTAGATAGGCACGGACACACGGAGATTAACCCGATCTAGTCCTTGATGAAATGCCTTCTCAATTTCTTCAAAGTATCAGGTGGCCAGCCTGACACTCTTGAGTGCCTAGGTATAGATGGAAATATCTTCTGAAACACCTGTGGTATAGTGCAATTTGTGAAGTGAATCGATGCAGATATTTTACAATGCAGATATGTTTTCAATAGTATAGCAGGGGGATAGCCCCGTGTAAATTCCGTGAGCTGGATGGTAATACAACCGGAGGTGAAAACGGTACAGATAGTTATCAGTCAGGATGGATTTCCGATCATGTGGCAGGGGAAGAATCCCATATACCTTCCGTGAGCTGGATTGTTTTGCAACCAAAGAGACTGCTCTGAATTAAGCAAGTTCTTTTTCAAGCAGAAGCTGCAGGATTTGCAGATTTCAACGTGTATCACCTCCGTACCACGTGTAATGTAACAGGCTGACTTCCCCAATGCAAGGGATCACAGCAAGCGTTAGGATAGAGTTTCACAGGCTTCTCTCCTCGGGTAGGGACAACGAGGCACTAAACCACACCGTAGCTCAGATTTTCAAAGGCACAGTCGTATTAGCTCCACTAATCGTCTCTCCAGCTGGGATAACAAAGCGACAAAGCGACGCGTTTCGTGCCAACCAGGGCACTTTCTCAAGCATGTGTTGGAATGTCAGATCGCTCCTCCTATTTAAAAGGCTGGTCATTTAATTAAACAGCTGTGATCTAAGGAGAGCGTTGCAACAGTCGATTTTACAAAGTAGCAAACAGTAAAGAAACATATATAAAGTAACAATCTATCAGCGTTGAAAATAAGAAATATAAACAGAAGGGTAAACCATACATCCACATAGTAAAATGAATCATTTAGAATACACTCATATTACTAAAGGTTCAACAGCTACGTGAGTGTACAGGTCTAAATACAAATTTGTCCTTAGTCTACAATTGTAGTTTCTAATATTGATTTTTATTTTTGTGTTTATTATAATGTTATTATTGCCAATCATTAAACCCAAGATTCTATAGATTTCACGGACCTAGAGTAAATCCAAATATATAAAAGGAATAGGAGGAAAACCAAAAATTTATATACTGTGTTTAGTTCAGTTAAATACATTAGTGTCAACGACACTTCAACCCAGGCAAAGGTGTATACACACATAGGCTCAGTTTGGACCTTCTCCTCCATCGTTCTTGTTTCTGTTTCTATATTTATCATACTTCTCTTTGTTTTTTTATTTTTTATATTTTTTATATTTTTTATTTTTTATTATTTTTTAATTTTTTATGTGTGGTATTTATTTTTTGAAATTTTTATTAATTAATTCTATTCTTTATATATATTTGTGAATTTATTTTGATATAATATTGATATCCTTTATTTATTTTGTAAATTTTCTATTTAGATTTGCATTGTGAAAACAATATTTATCGCTCTTATAAAAGAGCTAGAAGTGATATAAGCAAACCATAAAGATTCCCATAATAGTATAGAAAACAATAGTGATACAAGTGGTCATATATAAAAACAAACAGAAAAACCAAAAAACAGAATAATATATACATGTGTATACATAAATGCACACACACATACACATACACATATGACATTCAAGTGCAGAAGGTCCTAAATAGATTATTACAGACATATGACGGCAGGGCTGCTTATGGGAAGTGATTGTGCTGACATTTGTGTTGCATGGGTAAAGATACAGAAATACACGTGCGCATTTTATAACGGGAGGTAAGCACAAAAAATGAGCGCTAACAAATACGCTCATGGTCCATTTAACGCGCGTTTTAAGCGGGGGGACATTTCTAATTGAATAGAGGTTATTTTTTCACACGAACAGTGCGTATTTTATACCCGCGATTTTTTAAAAAAAAATTGCGTTTAATTGAATCAGGCCCTATGTGTTAATAGAAAGGGAAGAGATTGAAAATGATATAGGAGCCTTGGAAATGTCACTATTTTTATCAAATTAATTTTTCCTAAGTAAGATAAAGGAAGAGACTTCCACCTCTCAAACTCAGCTGCACCTCTCAATGCACCTAATAGTAGGTCTATAATTGTCTCCATATAGATTTCCCATACATTTAGATATTTCTATCCCAAAATATGTAATTAAATTATTTGCCCACTGCAGAGAACCAGTAACATGCCATGGGAGCTTTCAATGTCCAGGATTAAAATATAAGGCCACTGATTTAGCCATGTTAATCACAAAGCTTAAAATTCTATCAAACTCCTGATTCTTATCCAATACAAGGTTTGACGATTCACCGGGATTCAGTATAAATAACAAAACATCAGCAGCAAAAGCTGACACATTAACCTCTACTGACCCCATTTAAATACCTTGAAATTATTCCCAATTATACAGAATCTGAAGTAAAGGATTAACTGAGAGACTGAAAAGAAGAGGGGCCAATAAGCATCCTTGTCAGATTCCCCTTTCCATTACCACCTCCGCTTTATGCAATCTATTTAATAACAAATGTGTAGTAGGTGCTGTATAAATGTATTATATAGAATTTATAAAGTGAGATTCAAAATCTCTATTCCAAAGAACAAGAACAAGAGATGTGGTCAAGCCACAATATCAAAGGCCTTCTGAGTATCTTAGCTTAACAATATATTTCTAGTGTCAGGGTCTAAAAAAGAAACAGCAACTGCTGCAATAGCAGTGTGCATGGCTTTTACGGAATGACACCCTCGTACAAATCCCACCTGATGGTAAGTAAACAGTTGTGTCAAAATAAAAGTTTTGAGAGTATCTTAAAATGAACATTTAGTAAAGTTATGGAATGGTAAGAATCTATCAATAAGGTATCCTTTTGAGCGGTACAAGTCCCCACACCAATGCCTGTCATTACAAAATTACAAAAGTTGCTTTTTGACTGTCTCTATTTCGAATCACCAGTATGAAGCGTCACCGTCGGACCACTGGGTTAGGCTGTGGGGGGAAAGACTTACTGTAGGGTTAAACTAAAAGACAAATGGTAGCGCAGAAGCCCTCAAGTGCTGACAAATTTAAACAAACTGCGGTGGCTGAATAAAATAGCAACAACGCTGATAGATAGAAATTAGTTTTAATTAAATAAGATCATAAAAATTATAAGGTATTACACTAATAAAAAAATCAATCAAATACATGAATGACATTAAAACAGCAAGAGAGACGAGTAGTGGAGCTCTTACTACTGTGCCTTTGAAACTTCATGCTACGGTGTGGTTTTAGTGCTTCGTTGTTCATATTCGAGGAGAGAAGTTTGTTTATCCTATCCTAACGCCTGCTGCTATCCCTTGCATTGGGGGAGTTAGATTGATATACTACACGTGGTACGGAGGTGATACACGCTTAACCCTGCAAATCCTGCAGTTTCTGCCTGGAACTTGCATAACATAATACAGAGCAGTCTCTTTGGTTGCAAAATTAATCCAGCTCACGGAAGGTATATGGGGCTCTCCCCCTGCCATATGATTGGAAATCCATCCTGACTGGCAAGTTTCTGTACTGCTTCACCTCCGGTCGTATTACCATCCAGCTCACGGAATTCATATGGGGCTCTCCCTCTGCTACACTATTGAAAACCTATCCGCATTGTAAATTACCTGCATCGATTCACTTTAGAAATTCCACTATACCACAGGTGTTTCAGAAGGTATTTCCATCTATACCTAGGCACTCAAGAGTGTCAGGCTGGCCACCTGATACTTTGAAGAATTTGAGAAGGCATTTCATCAAGGACTAGATCGGGTTAATCTCCGTGTGTCCGTGCCTCTCTACTAACTGATAAGTATTGCTCATACCTCCTAATTAGTCCACTCTGGTCTCTCTTGCTGTTTTAATGTCATTCATGTATTTGATTGATTTTTTTATTAGTGTAATACCTTATAATTTTTATGATCTTATTAAAATTAAATTAAAATTAATTTCTATCTATCAGCGTTGTTGCTATTTTATTCAGCCACCGCAGTTTGTTTAAATTTATCAGCACTTGAGGGCTTCTGCGCTACCATTTGTCTTTTAGTTTAATTTTTATTTTACAGGTGGGTTCCTGCTTAGGTTAGCTGCGCTGCCCCTGATATGTGATTAGCGCCGTTAACCATTACTGTTTATTACTGTAGGGTTATGCTTAGGGAGTGGGTTGGGGATAGAATAGTTATTTACCTTTCTGAGCACCATGTTCAGTGTACTAGGGATTGATTGCTATGCCTCTTCGAGGCTTAAACAATCGTTTAGCCAGCCTGTTCTGAACTGACTGGGAGAGAAATGCCATATTGAAATAACAACGGGGACCCACACTCCCTTTTTAGGCTTCAAAATGAAGGTAATATATGCCTTATTGAAGGAGGGATAAGAAGGGTTATTTTGAAATATATTCTGGAATACCTCCAACAGTAAGGGGGGCATGCAGGGTTAATGGGCTTTATAATATTCACCCAAATATCCACAGGGGCCTGGAGCTTTATGTAACTTTTGAGATTTTATTGCTGCATTCATTTCCTCCATTGTGATGTTAGTGTTAAGTTTATTTTGTTGGGCCAATGTGAGTTTTGGAAGATTCACTTCCTGAGGAATCTTCTCCTGCAAATCAGCATCACAAGGAAAAGATTCATATAAATGAGCATAATATGAAACTTATGCAAAATAGTCTTTGTATTAACATGTACAGTTCCATCAACAGAATTCCTCGCTGCTGCAATAAACATTTATTTGTGCCAAGGGTGGGAAATCGCAGACAACAGACAGCCCATTTTATTCCCCCAGTGATAATTCTTATATCTAGTAAAATCTAGCTGCTGCCAAGCTTGAGAGGTCAGAAACCTATCTAGTAACTGCTTAGCCTGATATTCTAGTATTCTTGATCTGATGCCTCAGAAGGGAAATTAGATTAGTTTTTAAAAGCTAATTTATTTCATTGCATTTGTATAAAGTTTGATATTGATGTCTATGCAATCTCCATTTCTGATTCACATAGGCAATTATGTATCCATAAAAGAATAGGGTTGTCCCAATGTTCATCCTTATCATATCTAAATTGATTCCACATAACATTTAGATAATATTTAAATTCTTCGGAAAGATATAAGTGGTCTGGGAAACACCAAAAATGACCCAAGGAGGGACCTACTGGGATAGAAAGATTAATTGATATTGGTTTGTAATTAGAAAAAACTATCTCATGCACTCTCTAAAATGAAAAAGAAATCAATTCTTGACAAGGAGTGATGAACCACTGAGTGTTAAGTGTGAGCTCTATCAGTTGGATTCAATATTCTCCAAGGATCTGCCATTCAATGTACTGTATTTAGATTTTGAAGTTGTTTTAAGTGTTAGGAAACAGACAGAGGATGTTATATTTATTTCAGAATCCAAAACATAATTGAAGTTCTTCCCCCCAATAATATTATGTTAACCGTTGGGCCAATATCTGCGTGACATAATGAAGAAAATCATGGGGTTGTTCATTAGGTGCATATATTGTATATTGGAGATTGTGATTCATCAAAATGGCAACCCCCTTGATTTTGTATGATATTGAATTGAAATGCATATCCACGGAGAGCACAGATTATTATCTGCCCCAGACCTCCAATAGGTTTCTGGCAAGAGCACAACATCAGCTTTCATTGTGATAAAACCTTTATACATTTGATAGGTGTGTTAAATCCACAAATATTCCATGAGACTATTTTTAAATGTTGGGGGAAAGAAGGAGAATTATTTATATCAGTGAGAGACATAATTGCAACCTATCCCTCCATGACAGACCCGTGACACAACCAAGACAACTCTCCATACTGACTATAACATAACTGCAAATAAAATACCTCTTACTGTGAACTCAGTTGTCAAGATCGGGCTTGACAACAAATATAACAGTTTAATGCACAGCAATTATTTGTGGTAAAGAACAATACAGGTTTTAGCATTAGCTTACACAGTGTAAATTTTTTTTATTTTTTTTATAGGAAACAACATAAATGGGATGAACTGTAATCCTTTTCTTAGAGCACATCCTTAACAAATGCTTCATACCGAGGGACAAAGATAAGAGTAAATTGTATAGAAAGAAAAAGTTGAAAAGACAAAAGCAAGATTGAAGAAACGAGGTATACATTAAAGTATCCTTGTAATCATTAGGGGGACAACAAGTGGTACAAGCTAAATAGTAAACACCAAACATGTAAGTGTGCAACATTTTAACAATTAAAGAAGGCACTAACCACCAATTTTAACATTATAGGACCGGATCCAGATTTAATATCGTCAGGTGATTTACGCACGCAAGGTGCGTAAATCACCTGACTGAACTGGCATGCGCCCTCCAGATGTTACGCTAGGATTACTATAGTAATCCTAGC
>WWET01004355.1:64578-77792 GCA_011038615.1 Limnodynastes dumerilii | reverse complement strand
TCTGTCTCGCGGAATTTCAGACCCCCACGCGCACGGAAAGCACGCGGGGGTCTGGATCCGGTCCATAGTTATTCTTGTGTAGAACTCTATTGTTTCAAGAAGTGATCCTTAGCCTTATGGGGTTCTGTAAAAAATAGATTGTCTTCTTCATGTGTCAATCTAATCTAGCTGGATACAACAGAGCAAAGCTTTTGTTATTTTCAGCTAAATTTCTACAAACCTCTGAAAATTATTTTGGTTTAGGAAAAACGGAAGCCGGAAAGTCCTGGAAAAATAAGGGCTCTGTGGCCACGGCATTGGTTGTATGCACCAAGCAATAACTCTTTTGTCCTAAAATCCAAAAAATGGGCTATAACTGGCCATGGTCTATTATTCCTATCCTCATTCTCTCTGGGCCTTGGTAGGAACAATAGCCCTCTCAATTTGCAAAGCTTTTTGTAATATTTGGATCAGCCAATTTCTGTGGAATACATGTATTTATAAATTGCAATAGGCGCAAGCCCTTGACTGTCTGTTTTTTCAATAATTTCTTTTTTATTTCACAGTAGTGAAGGTGTGAGTGGGTGTTCTGTGACATTGCAAGCTCTTGCTCCAGGAGTCATGACTACATGCTATGCCTCTGGTTATTACAAGTAATAATAACATGTGCTGTGAGTAACAGTGATTCACACACTTATAGCAATCAAAGAAAATTATCATATCATGAGAGACGCTCTTACTTTTAAATTATTAGTTTAAAAGTTAAAATGGATGGAAAATAAAGAGCAAAAGCAGCACTTTTTAAATACTATAAAATGACAGTTATATTAAATGAAATTGCAAAAAGAAAACTACCATAAACTGTTAAAAATATAGCACTACCTAGCTGTAAAATATATGAAATAACAGTAACTTTAGTTAAATGATTTTCATCTATTTAGTTTTCTTTGATAGGTTGTATGGTTATTTGACAGCCAGAAATAGGAGAATATCTCATTAACAATAAAAGTGGCACTTGAAATGGCCAGAGTTTAAGCATTTTCTATTTCATTTTACTAAATGCTCAATGAATAGAACCTAAAGGGAGATTTGTGTGCCATGAGATGCAATTAGATTGTAAAGAGATGACAAGAGATGACAAATAGTAGGAAATTTTGGTATTGCTTAGCTATTCATATTCTATATTCATAAGTTATATAGTGAACTGGTTACCTAACTATGCTACTCTAGTTTTCTATGGTACGTGTTGAATCTGAAGAAGTAATTACATCTTTAACACTTTACTATAAGTCAATAGGGGAATGGTATAGACCCCATGGCAATTAGGTTAGGGGTCCCATGATGCATATTTGTTTTCCTGTAACCTTTGCTCTAAAAAGAACGGAGGGACATACAAACATGTGCACACAGTTCTGTTGTTGCAAGATTGTGCTCTATGAAGGTAGCAGGTTTCATCTGGGGTATTTGTCTCAGTCCCCACTTCAGGCCCTGTAGCAGTTGCATACCTTGAATTCACAGTAGTTACATTACTACATCTATATATATAAAAGCCATTCTGCTCCTCACCATTATACGCATGCGCAGTAGTGTTCACGTTGTTGTGCCACTACTGCAAAAGTGCATGGGCTGGGAGCAGAATAGCTGCTCCCCAGGTGCACCACCCCTTCCCCTCACCATGCCCTCCTCTTCCCGCTGCCCCGTTCATGCTCTCCCCCGCTCCTCTCCCCAGGCAGCGCTGTGCCCTGTGCCTCACCATCACCATGCCCTGTTCAGGCTCTCCCCCGCTCCTTTCCTCAGGCAGTGCTGTGACTCATTGTCACCATGCTCTCCACTTCCCGCTCCCCCGTTTAGGCTCTTCCCACTCCTCTCCCTAGGCAGCGCTATGACTCACCATCACCATGCGTTCCTCTTCCCGCTGCCCTGTTCAGGCTCTCCCCCTTCCCCCACTCCTCTCCCCAGGCAGTGCTGTGACACATTGTTACCAAGCCCTCCTCTTCCTGCTCCCCTGTTCAGGCTCTCCCCCGCTCCTCTAACCAGGCAGGAAGAAGAAGAAGAAGAAGAAGAAGAAGAAGAAGAAGAAGAAGAAGAAGTTGATTTCACCATCAGCATGAGAGGTTCCTGCGTCCCAGAACTCATCTTATTAGATCACATCCTGTAGTTTTCACTTGTGCAACGTATTTTGTCCCGAAATGCTTCATCAGGGGTTAGTGGAAAATCCTTCTGAGGAAACTGAACGGCTGATTCAGAGAAACGCGTCAAGGTGTCCTGGGAGAACATGGGATATACGTGTCTATCAGGAACCTCCTTTCTGCCTGAGGGCACATCTCCGTCCCTCTGCATGCAAACCCTGCAGCCTCTCTGGTGCAGTATCTGCTCTCCGGCTTGATTATAATCTGAAGCTCCGAGTGTCTGGTCTGGCCCTGACGGCAGAGGGGCACTACTCTTTTGAACCGTTAAGCGGAACGCCCCGATTGAGACACTAGAGACTCCAGTAAGGTACATCTTGGTAAGAGCAAGAATTTTTATTCATTATTTGAAGTTTACACTTCTTAAGGACGTACCTACGGGAGCCACTTGCTGAGGAGTTGTGTCTGCACTTGGGAATATACGGAGTTCATAAATTATAGAGCTGTTTAGCGAGGATTCCTCCCTAAAATCCAGTGTTTCACAGCAAACATTTCTCTTCATTTAAGAGGTGCACCTCTTCAAACATTTCTCTTCATTTAAGAGGTGCACCTCTTCATTTGACAAATATTTATATATATCTGCAAAACGCAACATTGTTAAATATCCATTTGCATCTGTGAGGTGCAACAGTGTTGCTTTTATCACTTCACCTTTAATCAGGATTTGTCTATTACTGGATTGCAGTTCAATATATTGATCTTATTTGCCAATTGGGTGTACACCAAATTTGGAGGAGTCCTAAACGCTTCAAGGACCTTTTTTGGGTTTTTTTTATTGTTTTTTTGCTGGTTTGCAAACCATATGTATTTTTATTAACGTATTCCTATGTATTTCTAATTAATTCTTCTACATCCACTTATTGATCCCTGCAGGGTGACATTCGTTCATTAGTCAAAGTGGTGTGGATGACTATTATATTTCTCCTGTTTTTGTTGTTTTAGGAAGTTTTTATTGTTTTTATTAATGAATAAAATTTCTAAGTTTGTTTAGTCACCAGAGTCTGATTCTTCAATATTAGCTCACCATTTTTGATTATTTGCAGTTTTTTTTCACAAGGTTGGCAATTCCTTGTATATGGTTTGAGCATTATTGAGGTGTTTATAGGTATCTTCTAAATCTTTTCCAGGTGGACTTAATTTTGTTTGTGTTAGTGGAAAATGAGCCTTAAATAAACCTTTAAATAGAATTTGGTAAGCACGCAGAGCCTATCAAAGATGGACACTTAGCTGTTGAGGAAGTAACTAGCACAAACCACTTACTATCGTATAAACTTCTGATCTGTCCTTTTTTAAATAAGGGATGGACTGGAAGTCTGCATATTGCTGGTGCAGTAATGCAAGCCCATGCTGTTCAATTTAAATAGGAAACCCCTTCCCCTTGTGTTTCTAGCCAAAGCCATAAAAAACCATGCATCTCTGAATCACACAATCAAATACCAACATGAGTGTCACAAACGTATCTTTTTAATACCATCAGTGTTCAAAATAACGATGTAGCATAAAAATGGTTAATATGAATAGGAGCTCAAAATATCGCAGTCAGTTTTTTTTAGCTCCTTTCAATAATATTACTTTTTATACTTGTCATCCTAACAATAATATATAGTATCACTAAAAATATGATTAGTTTCTACTCTAAATTATATTCCATATGTTTGTTTCTACATTGATTTATGTCTTGAAGAAACATTTGACTTTTAGTAAATCACTGAAATGTCTGTACATTTTTATACATTGTCTAGCATGTGGCAATATCAATCACTCTTTTTCTATTTTTATTAGCATTTTCTTTGCATTCATAAAACACATAATACAATGTCCTAGAGTTATATAACAAGTTTCAATACTTGTTTAAGCATTAACACAAAAAATGTAATTTAAACGTTCACCTGTGCCTGTAAAGGGTGGTGCGCCGGCGCCCTGTGAAATTCAAACAAAACCCAGGCCCGCCCCCACCCCTGAGGTTCCTACCCGATCCTGAAGAAACCACCAGAGAAGACGCAATGTTTCCCTCCCGGTCCCAGGCGTGATGATCTCTAATGCTGCAAAGCAAATACACACATTAGTAACACATCAAACCCAGAAATCCCTGCGGGAGAGAACGGGGGAAGTTAGTCACGGGTGAGGTAATCGTCATCACGGGCCAGGGCCTCAGACACCTCTTTTTGCCAATGACTGGCGAGCGGGACGGAACCTTTCCCACGCCTTCCGGCTCCGTCTCCTCACCTGTGGAAGGAGGGGGAACAAACACCACACAGAGAGTACAGGTCTTGATACTCACCACGTCTCTGAAGCACGCTCTCGCCGCCACCACACCTACCAGAGACCACTTACCTCCAAGTACCGCAACCTATCCTCTGTCACGTGTTCTGCTCACGCTGCCCTAGCCAGAGCCTGGTGCCCTCTACCACTAATGGAGCCTATCGCTCCCTGCGGCCTAACATGGGCCTATCACACAACACCAACAAACACAGGGCTTAGTGCCCAACCTAACGCAGGCCTCGCGCCCGTCCCTAACCAGGGCCTAGCACCCTGCTACCCAAGGGTCTAACACCCTTCTAACAATGCCCCAGGCCTAGCGCCCGCTACCAGCACAGGGCCTAGCACCCGCTAACCACACGGGCCCTAGCGCCCTCTAACAAAGGGTCTAGTCCCCTTTTTTACTCTAACTTCCTATAGGGCCTAATGCCCTGTGCTACAGGGGTCTAGCACCCCTCTAACTAATAGGGCTTAGTGCCCAATAGGGCCTAATGCTCTGAAATGGGGGTCCTAACCCTCTGTGCCCATAGAGAAGGTGTTGGAGCTCCAGTCCAGGCCTGGAATGGGCCGTACCATTGGCAGCAGTGGGGCAGTTAAACAGGCCTTCCCAGTTAGGGGCCTCAGTGCATGCACGTTGCCAGGGAGAGGGGGGGGGGTGGCATGGTCCCAGGACCTGCTCGTTGCCCAGGGGGAATTACAAGACTTTCCATGGTGGTCCAGTGGGGCTAATTGCTACCTGTCTGCACAGGAGGGGGAGACAGTGGAGGCAAAGTGGAGCTCTTTTGCATTGCTCTCCACTGCCTCCCTAGCTGTCTTCTGGTCTTCCTGCGCTGCTGCTTCCAAATCCTCTTCTGCCGGCCACCTCCACATGGTGGCCGGGCTTTCTCTTACTTCGGCCGCTTCTGGCCCTTGGCTTCTTCCTGGAAACTCCTGACACTTCTTCTGGCAGCAGGCTCTACTCTCTTCGGCCTCTTCCGGCCACTACTCCTGTCTTCCGGCCCATGCGGTGGATTTTTAATCCAACCGCAGGGGCTGGTGGGATTGGTGATGTGGTGAGCCCTGATTGGCTCACCACGGCACCGCAATGGACCCTGGGCGCCGCAGCGGAATTCTGCAAATCTGCATGCGCAAACCCAAAAAGTCGCACTTAATTCACATGCAAAAATCAGCTCTGACTGCTTACAAATCCAATCTATTAGATGCAAAAAGGGACATGTTTCAATATGTAAATGATTTTTAATGGTGTTTACATGCTCATATGCTACATCCGTATCCCCATTTGCACGTGCTTTACTACTTTTCCTTGCACCAGCCCTGACATGATGCAAATGTTTTTTGTAAAGATTTGGTATATCATAGATTGACGTTATAACAATAGGTGAATATCAGCTGATGGAAGCATGTAAGGAAGCATATATAAAGCCTCGTCAACCATGTGGATATCCGCTTTTGGAAAAACGAATTCAAAAGTTTGCAGAGTGCGTTTTTTGGAAAAGGAAAATTAATTTTTTTGTAAGATACATTTGTTTTTACATTTTTAAAAATAACTACTACTTTCTATTAATAATGCTTGATGCTTTGTTTTGTTTTTGGCATATTCTCAATATATGTTTAAAATTTGCTTTATAAAGGTATAATTTTCGTAATTTGTAAAACTTTTTCTTTTTTTTATGAGTCTCAGCACGTTCAACATGTGAGGCTGAGACATAGGACCAGGCAAAGGATCTTTAGGACCTGTGTGAATCTCTTTGGACCAAGGCATTTCTAAGGAGATTGAACATTTTTGTACATATGCCAATGGATGAGGAAGCCCTTGTTGCATCTTTACAGAATAGCTAGCTTTCTACATATAATATGTGTTGATGACACACATATTCCCATTGTTGCTCGTGTGACCAACACTCATGTATATTACAACCGTAGGCAATTTCAATCTATCAATGCTATGGTGATATGTGATGCCTCCCTTCTTCTCCTTTGTGTTGTTGAGAAAATATCCTGTGTGCACACATGTCTCTTTTTTCAACTCCACAATCTGGCAAACATTAACAAGGAGACAAGCACAAGGGGCCTGATCCAGAGCAACGCTCGCAAGCGAGCGTACGACGAGCGTATGCGAATTTTCGTCTAAAAATTCGCAATGCGCATGCCCAGTATGACAGCTTCCGGTCGCCCGAGCGTCATGAGCGAATAGCGGGCGTATCGTTAGCGTATTTTTCGCTCGCTGGGCGTATTTTTTTTACGATGGTCGGCTGGGCGCCCGTTTTACTACTGGGAGGCGGGGATAGCCATTTAAATTGTACAGTATGGGCGTGCTAAGCGTATTTTCTCAGCGTATTCTCTGCGAATTTTCGTACGGCCGACGGTCGTACCCAGTGTAGGGTATAGCCGCCGTAAGCAGGGACTTTACTATGGGAGTGCTAGGGGCGTGTAGGTTGATACGACGAGCGTACGTTCGCATTCGCCCGTCGTGCGAATTTTCGTAGCGCTGGATCAGGCCCAAGGTTGTAGTGATGCATGGCTTTTAGGTTAGTTTAATTCAATATAGTTTACTAAAATGTTATACGTTAAATCACAAACCATCAGACTATATTCTTCTTTTAATGCACATGCGACATTTTACCAAACACGCAGTGGCCCCATTGTTGGCCTTTTTAATGTTTTTTTAATGATCATTTGTGACCGTTGTTATGTTTTGTACCACAAACAGAGAACACACTACAGGCTAGCATACAAATAAATGTGTACACACTGAAAAGCATATTAAGTTTTTGGTATTAATTTTGCAGTGTTATTTGCTTATACAACAGCATTTATACAACAATGTTAAATGTACCACACCATACAAAATCATTATATGATTATCACTGTTGTCCGCACTGCCAAACAGAAACAAATACATTATTTGTGTTTTTATAAATACGTTACATGTTATAAGCTAAAGATAATTAACTAACTAAAAATAATATTAACTTTAACATTTCAGAAAGTGACAACAAAAAAATAAATATTAATTAAAAATAAAAATAAAAAAAAATCAATGTGGGGATGGTGGTTGGCTTTGTGGGGGATAGGGATGATGATGCTGGGTGGGATAAGGGTGGTGCTGGATGGGATAAGGGCGGTGCTGGGTGGGAAAAGGATGAAGTTGGGTGGGAAAAGGATGGTGTTGGGTGGGAAAAGGAGGCTGCTGGTTGGGGAAAGGATGTTGTGGTTGGTGGGATAAGGAGGCTGCTGGGTTCAAGAGGATGTTGTGGTTGTGGGTGCTAGTGATGCATTTGTGGTTGTGTCGGGTATATGATCTGGTGATTAGGTCTGGGGTATATATTTTGAGGGTATTGTGAGGGGTATTGAATGGATTGGGGAAATTGGGTAAGTTGTGAGGGATGTAAATAGGGATGATAATGTAGGGACATGTATGGTAAGGGTTCTGTTTGGTGTTGTGAAGGTTGTCAGGGTGTGTGGAGTGTAGGGAGGAATTTGATGTAAGTACTGGAGAAATATGATGTTCATGAATGTGTGGAGGTGTAATAAATGATTGGGATTGTGGTGTGGAAGGTGTATGTCTGTGTGCAGGGCATATGATGGGGAATACGGGGGGGGAGGGGAACTGAAGTACTGAGGGGGGCTGGAGGCATATGATGGGGAATAATGAAAGGAGCTGGAGGCACATTATGGGGGAATACTGGGGATCCTCAGAGACATGATGGGGATACTGGGGGGGCTTCAGAGACATAATGGGGATATTGGGAGGGGGGCTGCAGAGACATAATGGGGATATAAAGAGACTACAGAGACAAGATGGGGATACTGAGGGCAACAGAGACATGATGGGGATACTGAGAGCTGCAGAGACATGATGGGGAAAATGATGGGCTGCAGAGACATGATGCGGATACTGAGGGCTACAGAGACATGATGGGGTTACTGAGGGCTGCAGAGACATGATGGGGATACTGAGGGCTGCAGAGACATGATGCGGATACTGAGGGCTGCAGAAACATGATGGGGATACTGAGGGTTGCAGAGACATGATGGAGATACCGAGAGCTGCAGAAACATGATGGGTATACTGAGGGCTGCAGAGACATGATGGGGAAATTCATGGGCTGCAGAGATGTGATGGGGATACTGAGGGCTGCAGAGACATGATGGGGATACTGAGGGCTTCAGAGACATGATGCAGATACTTAGGGCTGCAGAGACATGATGGGGATACTGAGGGCTGCAGAGACATTTCTTTTAGACCGCATATACACAATCTACGTATCAAAGCGATACACAGATTACGTACAATAGCTACTACGCATGCGCAGTAGCTACTGTTTGTTGAACTACATCCGTCTATGGAAGACGGACGTAGTTCTGGATCCGGCCCAATGTTGGTAAGGTTTGTGTCCCTAAGAAATATAGTCTGTATTGTGTTGCAGTTTTTAGGATGAAATGGGATTTGTATAGTGGAGACTAGAATGCTGCCTGTATTGTATAGTATACTATGATTTGCTTTTTTTATTGTGTTTACAAGATTGTTTTTATGATGTTTACATGGATACTATACTCTAGTAACTATAATGATTAATTGTTAAACAGGTAGGCACAAATTTAAAGTTTGCAGTGAGGCGCCGAACACCCTAGCACCGGCGCTGGCTAGAGGTGAAGTAGGGGCCAGAGGAAGTGATGAGTTTGGATACATTTTATTTATTTCCAAGCTTTTGAAAACAATTAGATATGATGGTAATTTGATGAACTAACTGTCCCAAATAGTCACTCTATTAGACTCGCTCTCCTTTGTTGGCAGCATAATAATAGTTATACCGTGATGTTGACCTGATATGGTTGGCCCAGTTAAGTCATCACTACTGTGAGATTGGTGCGTTATCCCACTTCCCAGCCTTCTGCAAGGCAAGATTTTATTTTGTTAAAAATGTATTTGTTGAAGTACAATGTATCCTATGGACAAAGTAAATCACTCAAAATAATTAACTGCATATTTTTTAAATATTATTTTTTCTGGATGTATCTTTAAAAATGTCAAAAACAATAACTATATGATAGATCATGATGTCTACCCATAAGTGTGTATGTTACTTAATAATGTGTACTAAATCAAGAAGCATTTATGACTAACTATGGGCCAGATCCTCAGCTATGTACGTTAGCGTATTTACGTTAACTGCTGTCATAAAATTGCCAGTTTGTATGTATTGCACATGCATGCGGCAGATGTTAAGCAACGTAACTCTGATCGTACTTAACTTCAGCATAAATACGAACAAAAGGGCGTGTCATCCATATGACACAGGGGCGTTTTAAGAAGTGAGGGGGCCCGTGTGCAGGATTTGCACATG
This sequence comes from Limnodynastes dumerilii, assembly GCA_011038615.1. Lineage (NCBI taxonomy): Eukaryota > Metazoa > Chordata > Amphibia > Anura > Limnodynastidae > Limnodynastes > Limnodynastes dumerilii. Next base: position 68,020 of record WWET01004355.1, on the reverse strand, counting down.
GGTCCCCCATATCCCTTACCCGAGACAGGACTGCCTCGATTTGCCGGCCAAAAGGGGACGGGGCTTAACTGCGCTGTAAGCCCCGCCCCCTTTTTGCCCCGCAAATTGGGACAGTTCCACCACAGGGGAAAGGGGACTAATTTGGCATCTATTTCTTCCCTCCGGAAGACATTAGAGGAAAGAAATAGATGATGAATAGCCCCCCTTCCCCTGCCAACCCAGGGTGCAGGATGCATGCCACAGGGCCCCCTATTCTGAGGGGCCCGTGTGCACTGCAAACCCTGCACCCATTATAGATACGCCAATGATATGACACCCGGAAATACACTTTGTAGGCAGAGCGAAGCATTTGAATTTTACAGTATGGGCAAGGTTAGGCCATTACGTACGTCAATCTATCAAGTACGTCCGTACTTACGCTTGGAAAAGTTAAAGTAGGGTTTGACAAACGTAAATCGAGTAAATTACATACAAGCGAGGGAAGTGTCTAGGGGAGTTCATAGTACTTACAAAAGTGTAAATACGCTACGTCAACAAACATAAAAAGAACTTAGGTCTGGTTCTACCCCTATGTCTTAAACTTTAAGAATTTACTATATTTGTCAAAATATAAAAATATATTTTTTAGTTTTTATATGTATTTCATAGGACACTTACCAGTTGATGAAGATGATGATTGCAAGGGGGAGGAGACTTTGTGCTAAATTTAATCCTCCACACTCAGAACCTCCTTTGTTAAAACAGCTGGTAAGGCCAAAATTTAAATTTCAGTAAAGTTTAAAGATTATCACATTTGTGCCTCTTCATTTACAGCTATAAAATTATTTTGAGACTGTATATTGGCCTTTAGACATCTTCTGAAATCTTGCCATCTGTGTGGAATAATGTCAGATTTTATTTCTACCTTTTAAATTTATATAAAAGTTCATATTACTTTAGGATTAAATGTTGACTTTATTCTATACAATTTAAATTGGTTTATTATTATAAAAAAAAAGTAATATAACTAGAAAAATAATCATGTTGTTTAGAAAATAATGTTTTCAAACACAGTAACATAACACAAATCTTCTATATAGTCAAATCTAGTTTATGTAACATAGAATTTGTAAAAAAAAAAATATAATGTAGACATTTTTTTCAACATACATTTTTTTCTTAACATTTAGAGTGCGATGGGTAGGGGCCACAACATTTATGGAGTTGTAGACAGCCCTGAGGTCCATAAAATGAAGACAATTTGCCTTACTTGCATGTCAAGCTCTTCAGGGGTAAAATTAGGCCATCTAACCCTTATGTTGCACACTCTTCAGCCATTTTTTTTACTAAGGTCACAATACAAATTAGCAAACAACAAGACTCCACCATAACAATCAACAACCTATTTCAAATAGAGAAAAAAGATGTGATCTCAAGCTTGGAAGCGCTACACAGGGGGTGTGCTGACAAGTGGTATACTTAACAACTAATGCAACACTGTAAACAAAAAATCCTCCAAATGATACTATGTCCTCACTGACAGTGTCAACGTCAATACACTATGTAGCAATATGCACTATGTAGCAATATAGTGACTGGTAATTGTTAAGACAACCACTGGTTGTCAATCAATATATCCCCAGCATGAAAACATAGGTAATACAATCTTCGGTACTATAACAATGTCTGCAAAAAGATTCTTGTATGCACCAACTCACTATAAATAATGCAAATCTTACAAAGGGAGATATGTATACCCCAAACATATGTGCATGGTATCTTTAACACTCGATGTATTGTGATACGGGAGTAGTATCAAAATATTTCGTTTAGAGTCTGACAAACCCGCTATTGGCAGTTCCACAAGCCAGGCACGTGTACAAAGTAAGTGTCAAACAATGATCCGCCGTAGACAGTTCACATACAGGGTAAGTATGCGGAGTAGGTCTCAGTACAATGTATCCCGCAGTCTCTCAGTTTATCCGCATAAATAACAATGAAAAGGCCAAGGGTAGCTCACATAGTCCTCCGTTATATGTGGTATGCTCCGTGTTTCCTGCGGCCTGAAAATTACTGTACTCTAAGTTAGGATCCTTGCAGCTTTCAGTATATCCACACCGCCTTTGTCTCTACACATCCGCAGTTACTCGTCCAGCAAACATGCAAAATGACAGTTGGAGCCTCACTCTCGTTCCCAGCTCCGAGTGGTTAGTTCAAAGCTCCAATTAGCGGGATGTGGCAGCGTGAAAACGTAATGGGGCTGATTCAGAGATGCGATTTTTACGCAACTTAGGTGCCTATATTTAGGATCTTAGAAAATTAGCATAACTGCGCATGCGTAGTAATAGTGCAACGCCGTCTACGTAGAGGTTAGGAGCGTAAATTCGCTAAGAGAGTACCTTTGAATCGATCGCATGCACTTAAGATCTTAAGTGCTGCGAAAGTTTAAGATCTGAAGGATTTGCATGAAAATGGGTAGGGGGAGGCAGGGAGATGAGGGAAAGTGGACGCGGGCAGACACTTAGGATCGCAAATAAACGCTACTACTTCCCTTAAGATCGCAAATGACAGCGCAGAGTTAGGGTTAGTCAATGGTGGTCTAACTTTAAGATCCGCCGCTGTTTGCAAGGGGAGGGACTGTTTATGCAGTGGGCTGTAACCTGGTAAGATCTTACCTTAGGTGCGTATATTTGCGATCTTTTCGCAATCGCATCTCTGAATCAGCCCCAATGTGACAAAGAACACTTATATGTTTTTGTCATAAAAAGCATTTGATGATTCTCACAGCTCATCACACTGATACTAGGACAAGTCCATATCATATATTCCAGATGGGGTCCGGAATCACGAAATAAGCCAATTTCCAACAAGTTTCGGGTGTATTAACACCCTTTCTCAAGGCTCATAACATCATAATGCTTATATCGGATTTATATAGGCAGGGCCGGGGCTAGGGTGTTCGGCGCCTCCCTGCAAACTTTAAATTTGCGCCTACCTGTTTAACGATTTGTCATTATAGTTACTAAAGTATAGTATATATGTAAGCATCATAAAACACAATCTTGTAAACACAATAAAAGAAAGCAAATCATAGCCGTTACTACTATACAATACAGGCAGTATTCTAGTGTCCACTATACAAATCCCATTTCATCCTAAAAACTGCAATACAATACAGACCATATATCTTATAGACTTTATCCTATTGACCTCTACACCATACAGGTCAGCTTACAATACAGACTGCATCCTTCCGACCACAGTACAATAAATTCAACATTCTTGTAACCTGAATGCAGTTAAAAAAATAGTCACAAAATGCAAAGCAGTCACAAAACAGAAAACATTTGTAACAATGATACGATAGAAGCACAGCCTTGTAAGCACTTATTTATTCAGTTTGTGTGTGTGTACAGTGTATATATTCCTCCAATCTCTCCCCCTTGCATGTACTCCCCCTTAT
>WWET01004355.1:50209-61824 GCA_011038615.1 Limnodynastes dumerilii | reverse complement strand
TTGTGTATGATGTTTATTCACACGCTGGCCCCCATGTTCTGTGGGGCCAGTGCATAAATATTAAGGCAGGGTCTTGCTTTCGGAAGTCTCATATGTGTAAGGGGAGTGGTCTTCCCTTGCATGTACGAAACTTAGGATCGCATGGTGATCCACCATAGGATCTCTGATGCCACTGTGGACAAAGCTCGGACCTCTTCGGTAAAAAAGCCAAGATCTGGATCCCGAGTTCCTTATTGGGGGTGTTGCTGACAGAGGGGTGGGACGGAATGTGGATGTCTCTTGGGAAGAGGGAGGTATGATCAGGGCCGGCGCGACCCGCTCCGGCTGCTGGACTTCTGCGGCGCTGCGCCATGCTGGAGAGGCGCTGGGCATTCTCCCCGCTCCACAGATTGGTATTGTTCATACAGAAGACTGTATGAACACTACCAATCTGTATAGCGTTGAGCGGGGGAATGCCCAGCGCCTCTCCAGCATGGCGCCGGGATGCACCGCATCCCCTCGCGGAGCGGGTCGCGCCGGCCCTGTATATAGGGTATCATCAATAGCAGCCCCTATTCTGATTGGATAATACTACAGGATAGGAGGATCTTTCCACCACACATAACCTAGGTCCATATTAACAAAGTTGCATTGATCCTGTCAATGGAATCCTCCAAATATGTGGAACGGATATCATAAAGTGCAAATATTGGAAAAAAAATTCCATACAATAAATACACAAATAATATAAAATTATATAAATAGGTCTATAATAAAACCAACATGAGTATAAAATATGCACCATAAAATTAAAAACCAACGTGTGCAGTTTTAAAAACAAAGAAAAAAGAGGGACTATTTATAAAAACCATTTAACCTCAAAATCCAGATTTAGACCATCTGGATGGAGGGATCCCATATTAAAGATCCATTCCATCTCTTTCTTTGCGAGTGCACTCAAAGCATCACAGTTTCTCCATTTCGGGGTTACCTTATCTATCCCAATAGCCTTACATATGGAATTCACAGAACATTGGTGGTGTGACTTAAAATGGGCGGATAAATTGTGGTTCAGAACAGCTTTTTTAATATTATTTAGGTGCTCTGACCACTTCACCTTTAGAAGGGCGAGTCGTTCTTCCTATGTACTGTTTCCACATGTGCATTCCACTAGATACACAATATTTTTGGAATGACAGGTAATGAACTGTTTAATCGGGAAAAAATGTTTTATTAGTAGTGGACTGGAAGTTTGTTATTTTAGAGTCCTGTGTTGTGTGTGTTTTGCACATATTGCAATCACCACATCTATAAAAACCCTTAGAGTGTATCGTAGTAATATTTTTGACTATGTGGTATGCACTATTAGTAAGTGATGTGGCTAAGTTATTAGCCTTGGTATAGATAAACTTGAGGTATTTAGGTAAATGGTTTTTCAATAAAGGATCCTGGATCAAGACATTCCAGTTTTTCTTAATAATTTTTTCCAATTCATGGTGATCCCTATGGTATTTGGTCACAAAGGCCATCTGATAGTTAATATTTTCGTTGTTCGCCCCCTTTTGTTTTGGAAGTAACAGATCCTCTCTATTTAATCTTCTCACTTTTTCTATAGTCCTATTCATATCCTGTTCCTTATATCCCTTTTCTATGAAAAAGTTTTTCATAATATCTGCTTGTTCCGTAAAGTCAGTATCATCTGTACAATTTAATTTCTTTTTAATCAATTCCTATGATGACAACTCTTTTTGCATATAAAGGAGTTAGAATCGGTGGGTTTCATAAAATTCTTGACTTTTAACCGTCCACTATCCACAAATATAGTAAGGTCCAAGAATTCTACGGAGATGCTACTGATGTTGAATTTCAATTTAATGTTAAGATTGTTATTATTGAGCGAGGTACAAAATGCGTCCAGGTCCTCTCTGGGACCTTCCCAGATGAAGATTACGTCATCTATGTACCTCGCCCACATCTTGACATTCTTTTCCCAAGGATTTGCACTCCACACATATTTTTCCTCCCAGGCTGCCATAAATAGGTTGGCATAACTTGGTGCTACCTTCGAACCCATTGCGGTCCCTGTGCACTGCTTATAAAGAGAGTCCTTAAAATAGAAATAATTATTATTTAGTATGAAAACCAGACCCTCCTCAATGAAGTTACTGATATTGGGGGGGGGTACCTCCGGGAGGTGTTTTAACACTCCCTCTATACAATCTTGATGTTTGATGATGGTATAGAGGGAGGTGACATCAGCCGTTACCAGAAAAGATTCTGATGTCTATTCCCTATTCTCCACAAGTTTGATGGCGGCTGTGGTATCCTTCAAATATGATTTCATACTCAACACTTTAGGTTGAAGGATGGAATTCATGTATTCCGACAATTTAGCGGTCACAGAATCTATGCCTGCCACAATTGGTCTACCCGGAGGATGTACCGGGTCCTTGTGGACTTTTGGTAACAGGTATAATACCGGGATTACCAGAGCTGATACTTCCAAGAATGCATAAACATCCTTAGTTAATGCCCCTGCTTCATAATGTTTTTTGATAAAGATATTGTATTTATTCAGGATATTATTAGTGGGGTCTGTTCTAAGGCGTTGATAAGTGGACGTGTCTTCTAGTTGGCCAAGTGCTTCCTTCTCGTAGTCTAGCACATTCATGACTACCAGACCCTCACCCTTATCCGCCTGTTTAATAATAATGGGCTGTATCCAGACTTAGTTAAGTGATTGAACTTAGTTACACCTGGGCTAAACCATGTTGATTTCAGGGGGAGTCAAGTTAATTGTATTCTTTGCATGCAGGGATATATCTTTGAATTGCTTACTGCACACAGATACTGACCAGCCATACTATCACACTGTTATTTAGACTTAGGATAGGAAACATCACCTCTCAACTCTAATACTGTTTGCAACAGATGAAATATGACTCCCCTGCAATCAACATGGTTTTGCCCAGGAGTAATTAAGTTCAAGCACTTAACTAGGTCTGGATCCAGCCCAATGTGCTTATTTTCTTGGAGACTTTAATTGCTGCTATATCTTCCTTTGTCATATTATTATTATTATGGCGCTTAGATTTTTTTCGAGCTAAAGTGTTTAAGTCCTGCATGGTGATCTCACAAAAGGTATTTACATAACATCCCCTGTTGTATACAGGATTAAATGTGGATTTGACTCTAAATTTCTTATGATTCCTTTGTCCATCCTAATTAGTGATATTGTCCTCTGATTCCTTATTATCCTTAATCTTTTGGATCTCAAAGTGTCGTTTAATGGACATTTTTCTAATAAACTTCTATAAGCTAATGAAAATGTCACAGTGATTAGTGTTCCTTGTAGGGGCAAATTTTAAACCTTTCTTTAGTACCCTTGTTTCCGCCTCCGTTAGGATATGATCACTCAAGTTATAGATCTTTGTATTATCCCTCCTAATATTTGACTGGTTAGACCTCTGTAATTTCTTATTCTTGCAATATTTTTTCTTTAGGGTTTTTCGGTAGAGAACCCTCTACACCCTCTTTTCCTCTTTTTGGTCTCTTTAATTTTTCTACAAGGCACACTAACTGTTTTAGAGGACACCAGTAAATTCACTATCACCGTTTCCTGTGGGGGGATTGGTGAAAATCCTGACTCTGATTATTCCTCAACATTTCATATCTGTTTTCTTGTAACAGATATTCAGGAATAGATAGAGATCTCTCTCTCGTGTTCATTCTAGTTCTCGAATGTTCACGATCTCTACTCCTATGTTGAGGTAAAGAATGTCTGTCCCTACTTGTATTCTGCTGATGTTCTCTCATACATGGTCTATTTCTCCAATGGTTAGGTGAAAAAGTCTATCCCTTTCCCTTAATGGTGTTTTACTCCTATATCTTGATGAAGTCCTGTTCCTATATCTCAAATTATGTGTATAGGTATCCTCCTCCCTCCGTTGGTTTTGTGGGTATTGGTGTCTCTGATCTTTAGACTTCAGAGGGTACCTATGTTGTTGATGGTGGGTTTTATTGTTTTTATTTTTATTCTTATTCTTATATTGTTGTTGCTTCCCATCCTGATGGTTATTATTTCTAACCAACGGATTGTTCAAGACCATGTCATGGTATGTAATTGTTCTGTTCAGGGCATTAGAAGTACTTGGTCTTGGGGTATTATCAGAGGGATTAATACTCTCCTCATTCCTATCCTCTCCTGTTGTATGTGAATGTGCATCTAGAAGATCCCTTTTGAACTTCCTTTGCTTCCTATCCATTAATTCCTTCTCATTATCTTTGATTTTTCTTATAATCCGTTCCTCCAGCTTCTTATACCCTTCAGATTCTACATATGGGCTGAGGATATCATTTAATTGTTTAATAGAAGTATACAATTCTTGTAGGATTAATTTATTTTCCCTTAAAATTAATTGTATAATGCTTAGGGAGCTATTATGGAGAATGGAATTCCATTCTTTCATAAAACTGATGTTATCCTGATTGAATGATGGAATCAATTCAATCTGTAATCCCTGTGGAACAATATTATTGGCCAAGTACTTCTCCAGGGTGGCTATTTCCCACCAAACACTGTTTTCTCTGATGATGATATTTTCTAATTTCCACATCGTGGTTTCAGGTATATTAACCTCCCTAATGGGTTGTTCAGAGAAAACAGTGTTCAGTAATCGTCCTCTATTATCCCTATGTTTAAACATGATAACTGCTGCTCCTCAAATAGACTCTTGAATATAGCACAAAAGATAATATGAGATAAACAGGGACAAGAGACAGTCAGGAGCGCTAGTATAATTACTATGAGCTGCTTATTACACTGATCACACAAAGAATGCTGCCTTCAATAGTAATAGAGAAAAAAGATGTGATCTCAAGCGTGGAAGCGCTACACAGGGGGTGTGCTGACAAGTGGTATACTTAACAACTAATGCAACACTGTAAACAAAAAATCCTCCAAAAGATACTATGTCCTCACTGACAGTGTCAACGTCAATACACTATGTAGTAATATGCACTATGTAGCAATATAGTGACTGGTAATTGTTAAGACAACCACTGGTTGTCAATCAATATATCCCCAGCATGAAAACATAGGTAATACAATCTTCGGTACTATAAAAATGTCTGCAAAGAGATTCTTGTGTGCACCAACTCACTATAAATAATGCTAATCTTACAAAGGGAGATATATATACCCCAAACATATGTGCATGGTATCTTTAACACTCAATGTATTGTGATACGGGAGTAGTATCAAAATATTCCGTTTAGAGTCTGACAAACCCGCTATTGGCAGTTCCACAAGCCAGGCATGTGTACAAAGTAAGTGTCAAACAATGATCCGCTCTAGACAGTTTACATACAGGGTAAGTATGCGGAGTAGGTCTCAGTACAAAGTATCCCGCAGTCTCTCACTTTATCATTGTTATTTATGCGGATAAAGTGAATTTACTGGAGTCCTCTAAAACAGTTAGTGTGCCTTGTAGAAAAATTAAAGAGATCAAAAAGAGGAAAAGAGGGTGTTAAGGTAACATATCTAATCAAAAATGTTCTCTACCGAAAAACCCTAAAGAAAAAATATCGCAAAAATAAGAAATTACAGAGGTCTATCCAGTCAAATATTAGGAGGGATAATACAAAGATCTATAACTTGAGTGATCATATCCTAACGGAGGCGGAAACAAGGGTACTAAAGAAAGGTTTAAAATTTGCCCCTACAAGGAACACTAATCACTTTGACATTTTCATCAGCTTACAGAAGTTTATTAGAAAATTGTCCATTAAACGACACTTTGAGATCCAAAAGATTAAGGATAATAAAGAATCAGAGGACAATGGGCTGGATCCAGACCTAGTTAAGTTCTTGAACTTAGTTACTCCTGGGCTAAACCATGTTGATTTCAGGGGGAGTCAAGTTAATTGTATTCTTTGCATGCAGGGATATTTCTTTGAATTGCTTACTGCACACAGATACTGACCAGCGTTACTATCACACTGTTATTTAGACTTGGGATAAGAAACATCACCTCTCAACTCTAATACTGTTTGTGACAGATGAAATATGAGTCCCCTGCAATCAACATGGTTTAGCCCAGGAGTAACTAAGTTCAAGCACTTAATTAGGTCTGGATCCAGCCCAATATCACTAATCAGGATGGAAAAGCGAATCATAAGAAAATTAGAGCCAAATCCACATTTAATCCTGTATACAACAGAGGATGTTATGTAAATACCTTTTGTGAGATCACCATGCAGGACTTAAACACTTTAGCTCAAAAAAATCTAATAATAATATGGCAAAGGAAGATATAGCAGCAATTAAAAGTCTCCAAGAAAATAAGCACATTGGGGTAGATCCAGAAGTACGTGTGCAATACGTTTCCACGCGTAACGTATTTTCGCACACGTATGTTCTATACACTCCCCTAGGCACACCCCTTGAATGTACGTAATTCACGAGTTCCGCTTCCCAAACCCTACCTTAACTTTTTTTTGCGTAACAGCGTAAGTCCGCTAACGGACGTATAGACTACGTGAACGTACATCGCTTAGCACGCCCATACTGTACACTTTACATACAAACCTCCACCTACTTCACATAAAACAAACGTATTCTTGATTCACGTAAAATTGGCACTCCCACACGTAAGTATTTACGTGACAATTACGTGAATGGCCCATACGTTCACAATTACGTTACGCTTATGAGCGTATTTTCTATGGTGCGCATGCGCAGTACTTAGAAATAGGCGATTTTACGTCTCTGCCACGCGTAAATTCGCTCCGATGTGTTGTTCTGGATCAGGAAAGAGAGATGCACCAAAGTGCTAAACACAGCAATAGAGTCCCAAAAAAATAAGAATTCACTATATTCAATGGGCTGGTAACCAAGTGAATTTTTTAAAACATAAACTATTTATTTCCACACAATCATAGGTTCAGAACGAAGAGTGATTATGACGCTTTGAGAAAGCTCCGGGGGCGGAGTGAAACGCGTAAGCGCGATATTACCTTGTACCTACTGAGACTCCTATGATCAGCTGTTGGAGACTAACTGATTGCAGTGAAAACTCCAACTTACATGTACGATTTATCCCGCGGTGCATGAACATCTAGCCCGCGGCTATTTACTGAAACACACGGAGATAGTTTGGAGAACTTCTCCATTACCACTGATGAAAGAGTGGGAAGTTGTCGTGTTATAACGGAGACCGAGAGAGCATACCATCAATGCAGAGCGGCGCCGCCTACCATCACTAGGTACCGCCAGGAGTGAGAACCTGCAAAGGTAATAACCTCATCCATATTTGACTGCTCTCAGCTATCTCACATATCTGTGCTTACGGACTAACTTTACAACAGTATTAAGTTGTTTATAAGCGAACTGCAACATAGTTGCTATTCCGGATAAACTTCTCCCATATATCTTTCTACAATAAGGAGTGGATACCACTTACAGCTTGCTATACCGTATGTCTCAACAGCCACATATCTGACTACAAAAATTATATATCTGGAGTACTCAGTAGCACACTTTTATATATTGAGATATCTTGATACTTTTGCTTGTTTTTATATATGTATATTGTTATTATACTGTTGTGTGGAAATAAATAGTTTATGTTTTAAAAAATTCACTTGGTTGCCAGCCTATCGAATATAGTGAATTCTTATTTTTAAAACTTCGCCTGGGCTAAACCATGTTGATTTCAGGGGAGTCATATTTCATCTGTTGCAAACAGTATTAGAGTTGAGAGGTGATGTTTCCTATCCCAAGTCTAAATAACAGTGTGATAGTAAAGCTGGTCAGTATCTGTGTGCAGTAAGCAATTCAAAGATATATCCCTGCATGCAAAGAATACAATTAACTTGACTCCCCCTGAAATCAACATGGTTTAGCCCAGGTGTAACTAAGTTCAATCACTTAACTAAGTCTGGATACAGCCCATTATTATTAAACAGGCGGATAAGGGTGGGGGTCTGGTAGTCATGAATGTGCTAGACTACGAGAAGGAAGCACTTGGCCAACTAGAAGACACGTCCACTTATCAACGCCTTAGAACAGACCCCACTAATATCCTGAATAAATACAATATCTTTATCAAAAAACATTATGAAGCAGGGGCATTAACTAAGGATGTTTATGCATTCTTGGAAGTATCATCTCCGGTAATCCCGGTATTATACCTGTTATACCTGTTACCAAAAGTCCACAAGGACCCGGTACATCCTCCGGGTAGACCAATTGTGGCAGGCATAGATTCTGTGACCGCTAAATTGTCGGAATACATGGATTCCATCCTTCAACCTAAAGTGTTGAGTATGAAATCATATTTGAAGGATACCACAGCCGCCATCAAACTTGTGGAGAATAGGGAATGGACACCGGAATCTTTTCTGGTAACGGCTGATGTCACCTCCCTCTATACCATCATCAAACATCAAGATGGTATAGAGGGAGTGTTAAAACACTTCCCGGAGGTACCCCACAATATCAGTAACTTCATAGAGGAGGGTCTGGTTTTCATACTAAATAATAATTATTTCTATTTTAAGGACTCTTTTTATAAGCAGTGCACAGGGACTGCAATGGGTTCAAAGGTAGCACCAAGTTATGCCAACCTATTTATGGCAGCCTGGGAGGAAAAATATGTGTGGGGTGCAAATCCTTGGGAAAAGAATGTCAAGATGTGGGCGAGGTACATAGATGACGTAATCTTCATCTGGGAAGGTCCCAGAGAGGACCTGGACGCATTTTGTACCTCGCTCAATAATAACAATCTTAACATTAAATTAAAATTCAACATCAGTAGCAACTCTGTAGAATTCTTGGACCTTACTATATTTGTGGATAGTTAAAGGGCAAGAATTTTATGAAACCCACTGATTCTAACTCATTTAAATGCAAAAAGAGTTGTCATCATAGGAATTGGTTAGAAGGGATACCTGGGAGTCAATTCCAACGATTAAAAATAAATTGTACAGATGATACTGACTTTACGGAACAAGCAGATATTATGAAAAACTTTTTCGTAGAAAAGGGATATATGGAACAGGATATGAATAGGACTATAGGACTATATTTTTTTCCGATTAAACAGTTCATTACCTGCCATTCCAAAAATATTGTGTATCTAGTGGAATGCACATGTGGCAAACAGTACATAGGAAGAACGACTCGCCCTTTAAAGGTGAGGTGGTCAGAGCACCTAAATAATATTAAAAAAGGTGTTCTGAACCACAATTTATCCGCCCATTTTAAGTTACACCAGCAATGTTCTGTGAATTCCATATGTAAGGCTATTGGGATAGATAAGGTAACCCCGAAATGGAGAAACTGTGATGCTTTGAGTGCACTCGCAAAGAAAGAAATGGAATGGATCTTTAATATGTGATCCCTCCATCCAGATGGTCTAAATCTGGATTTTGAGGTTAAATGGTTTTTATAAAATAGTATATGTCCCCTCTTTTTTCTTTGTTTTTAAAACTGCACACGTTGGTTTTTAATTTTATGGTGCATATTTTATACTCATGTTGGTTTTATTATAGACCTATTTATATAATTTTATATTATTTGTGTATTTATTGGGGATATATTGATTGACAACCAGTGGTTGTCTTAACAATTACCAGTCACTATATTGCTACATAGTGCATATTGCTACATAGTGTATTGACGTTGGGCCTGATCCTGCACTACGATGTAGCGCTGAGCGTCCTAACGCTCAGCGTTACATCGCTGACTCCCCCCTGGCACTCCCCCTGTGCGGGCGTATGGCCCCTTCGTTACGCCGGGTGAAAGCTACCCTAGCTTCGCCCGGCGTAAGGAAGGGGCCATACGCTCACACAGGAGCGTATGGCCGCCTAGCCCGCCCCCCTAGCCTCATTTACTTACCTCCCCCCGCCCTCCTGGAGTAACGTGAGCGTTGGGACGCTGGAGGACGTCCCCTCCAGCGTCCCAACGCCGCTACTATGGACGCCCGATCGTAGATCGGGCGTTTCCATAGTAACGCCGCCCAACATCTGCCCGGCGCATGCGCATTAGCGCTACGGCATAGTATAGTAACGCCGCCCAACATCTGCCCGGCGCATGCGCATTAGCGCTACGGCCGCCGTACTAGCGACGGCGGCCGTAGCTCAGGATCAGGGCCGTTGACACTGTCAGTGAGGACATAGTATCATTTGGAGGATTTTTTGTTTACAGTGTTGCATTAGTTGTTAAGTATACCACTTGTCAGCACACCCCCTGTGTAGTGCTTCCACGCTTGAGATCACATCTTTTTTCTCTATTACTATTGAAGGCAGCATTCTTTGTGTGATCAGTGTAATAAGCAGCTCATAGTGATTATACTAGCGCTCCTGACTATCTCTTGTCCCTGTTTATCTTAACCTATTTCAAATATTGCTGTCTCTTTATATAGATGTTGCACATGGAAACACACACCTCCTTGATATGCGTTCAACGTTTTGTGCATTTCCAGAATTTTAATGCACCAATCATTACTGTTCATGATGTCATATAATCTACCATTATTATATTAAAAATGTTGAGGGCACAAGCATTTTCCATGCAGGAGCTCTGCTGCCTAATAAAAATAATGGATGCTAACCTCAAGCGTGTGGCTAAATGTAGGGTCTATAGGTACATAAGTCGCGCATTGTACACCAAATATGATATTAGGCGGACCATGGCGCAAATCTAGCTCCATTGGTCTGACCTAAAGTGGAGGTAGCCAGAATTGTTGCCGAGGCTACACAGAAGGTTGCGGAGGTGAGCAAGTACGTTTTTTTTTTTTTAAACTTACATTACATTACAGTATTAGTAAGAGTCTTAACATGTTGTTTAAAAAACAAAAAATTAAAGTGCTTGTAAACTATCTTAGGTGCAAGGCTTCATGTGGAGGAGCAGGCTGACCAAGAGCAGCCACTGAAGGAGGAGCAGGCTAGCAGGGAGGAGCCACTTGAGGAGGAACAGGCTGGCCAGTAGGATCCGCTTGAGGAGGAACAGGCTGGCTAGGAGGAGTCACTGGAGGATGGGAAGTCTGGGCAGGAGCAGACGCAGGATGAGGAGGTGAATACTGGCTAGGATCAAAGGATAGAGAAGAAGGGAATATCAGCTGTTACTGCGAACAGCTGAGCGTTGCAGTGAGCCACTGCCACCAATGATTGTGTGTGTGCTAGGAGAGCACCGGGATCACACACTGTGAGCCGCCGTAAGATTGCGGCAGCTCGTAACATACTGAACACCGAGATATTGATTGTCTTCAGTTTTACATTGTTATTTACACTTGTGATAGAAAACGCTACTTCTCAACTCTCATACTTTTTCAAATGATGTAATATGATGGAATGAATGTTGCAATTTTTGATTCACAATATTAAATCAGAATAATGGTATATGTAATGTAGCTACAATTTTCAAGCTGGTGTATTATGTCATGCATACTTGATTTTGTGTATCTATAATCGCATATTCTAAATATAAACCTTTTTCAAATTTCATACAAAACAAGATCAAAATGTATTGAATCAAGTGTTATGAGGGAGAACATTACAATAAAGAATATGGAAGAAAGTGTTGAGGAAGCTATGGCTGGCCCAAGTGGTGGTAAGCAGTTTTATATATATAT
>WWET01004355.1:38773-50022 GCA_011038615.1 Limnodynastes dumerilii | reverse complement strand
ATTTTTTTTATTCCAGTAGATGTCTCCTCAGCCAATCCTTGGTGACCACTTTCTTGCAAGGGCTAGTAATATTTTAGTCCAAATGAAAAAAAAATATTTCTGTTTAATTATTGTTTTTGATGAATTACAGAATTAATTTGAGTTTCTTATTTTTTGTTAATTTTTATAATAATGTTTAAAAGTTCACTTTGAACTATTTAAAACAATGAGAAATATATTATGATTAAAACAATTCTTTGATTGTGTATGTATTAGTTGGGCAATAATATAAATAACTGAAATAATTAAAAATAGTGTTTGATTTAGGAAGGGTTCAAATAGTTTTAAAAATAGATGTAATAAATAAAACTGTTTAATATAACACTAATTCACATTGTTAGAAATACGACAGTATAAGAAGGGTTATTTAAGGGAGATATAACAGTATAACTAACTAATCAGCACGGATTTAATGACTTTCTATATTGGAGTTTCAACAGTATCACTATTGGTACCACTAATCTTGCACCCCATTCTATTCAAAACGATTATCCACTATTAGGAACTGTCTTCTCCTTACTATGACTGAACATCCTGCATATACACCCAGAGTATTGATTCCGTTAGATGAAATTTTGTCCTTCTGGGATGCTGAATGGATATTATTTTCCAGCAACCTGTCACAATCCGGTGGGGAACCTACCAATGCTGAAATATTTAGGGACTGGCTGCGTCTCAAGAAAAAATAAATTAAATTCCTTTACCATGGTATAACCCTATCGGATTATTATTGTGAAGAGAAAATTCCACGAGGGTCCGAGTGAGCAACATCCCTACGATCGTCCGCAACAACGCAAAGTTTTGCAGGAGATGGATTGCGGTCCTCAATAAATGCTCCTTTGATTTGATGTGGCCCATTATCGTGGAGGCCAAAAACATCTTGACACAAACGGAATGAAGCTAAGTATAGGAGTACTCTGGAACAAGATGATACTAATTGGCTTCAAAAATTGAAAGATCAGTCTGAAGCTTTTAAGTCTGAGCTTATCGCTTTCAAAAAGTCAAAATTGGAAACAGTTAACACCGACCACAGTGAATGTAGAGTCTATCCATGGCTCACAGGGATGGAAGGTCTGAATAAAGCACAAGCTAAAAGCCGTTTATGACCACAATACAGAGGACAGCGTGACACTGACACCTCTAATTCGGAGGCATCTACTGCTGAGAGTGATAATGCAACAAGTGGGGCTGGATTATCTGCATCTTCATCCAAACCCCCTTTAGGGGTACAGACCAGGTCTCAATGAGACATGGTCGTAGGACACGCAGGGGGGGCCAGAAGAGGTGGACATGGACGGGGAAGGAGCAAACTCCATCATTAATATTTAATCTTTCTAATAGGACTTTTACAGCCACTGAGATGAGCATCCTTGATAAAGGACTCTCCTTTGTACCAACAACTTTGCATGATTCTTTCCAATGGAAAATTGATACTGTCCGGCTACAAATTAAAAGAGTTCTTTAAAGACAAGGACAGTTTCTCAGATGCAATTCCTAGATTTCGACCAAAATCCCGCTTTGATCCCCCATCCCAAAATTCATCTATTAAAACATTTTTGCGACTTGTGGACCAAGCAACCACTGACAGGGATAAAATTCCCATCTATCATAACCTTACCTCTGATGAATGTAGAGCCTTGAATGATCTACAGAAAGATAGGTCTATAGTTATTAGACCAGCAGATAAAGGAGGTGCTCTGGTGATACAGAACCGGACTGATTATTTTATACAGTATCCCGAAGATACATAAAAACAGCACTACTCCCCCCGGTCATCCTATAATCTCTGCTCAGGGATCTCTGTTTGAGAAAGTTGCTGTATGGCTAGACTCTGTTCTACAACCACTGGTCCAGAGGGGACGCTCGTATCTTAAAGATACCACTGACTTCTTACTCAAAATTGCCAGATTCAATCCTCTACCATCGGGTTGTATATTGGCAACAATCGACATTGTTAGCCTTTATACTTCCATCCCTCATGCTTAGGGGCTGGAAGCAGTGCAAAAAATTATTACGGAGACTGATGACTACACGGGACCATCATCTGAGTTGATTATTCACTTGTTAGAACTCACACTCACAAGAAATTACTTTTTCTTTAATGGTTCCTATTATATCCAACGGTCTAGATGTGCGATGGGGTCCAATCGCTCGCCAATTTGTTTATGATTGAATTTGAGTCTAAATACTTTTATACTTACCAGAGATTTCTTGAACACTGCCTTTTCTTTTGTCAGTATATTGGTGACCTGTTCCTAATCTGGCAGGGACCTGAACAAGCACTCATTGATTTCAATAATGACCTCAACTCAATTCCGGGAACTATCAGTTTCACTTTTACCATTCATCCTTCCCTCATACATTTTTTGGATGTTTGTATTGAGGCTAAAAATAATGTCATCAGCACCAGGGTGTTTCATAAAACTACCGACAGGAATAATCTCCTGTTTGCGACTTCTCATCACCCCCCTGCCTTGAAGAAAGGTTTACCTTTCTCTCAAATGCTTCATGTGTATAGAATAATCAGTGAACCTGAGGAGTGTGATGCTCAAATGGATCTAGTCATCCAACAATTTGTGGCGAGAGGCTATGACTACAACTTACTGATCAAGCAAAAGGAAAAGGTGAGAAAGATCCCAAGAACATTGGCTCTACAACAAAAACCTAGAACAAGTACTCCTTCTATCCCATGGGTACAGACTTTTGATGTTTACAGTCCATCTGTGGCTAAAAAGGTGAAATGTGCTTTGCCCATCATTTGATCTAATATGGCAGATATGCACCTGATGCCCAGCTATCGCAGGGGCAAAAATCTCAGAGATCTTCTGGTACGTACCGGTGTGACTGAATACTCCATAGTGCACCACAAGAAGGGATGCTTCTCTTGTGTTAGCTGTTTAACATGTTGGAGCATGATCTCGGGCAAATTCTTCACACATCCCCACTCTAATCGTCGATTTACCATTCAGCACTACGTAACCTGCACTACCACTTTTGTAGTCTATGACTTCATTTGTCCTTGCGGACTCTATTATATTGGGAAAACCATTAGACAATTTAAAGAGCGCATTGCTCTTCATAGATCCGCGATCAGAGCAGCACTCAGCGGTAAAGACTCGGATCAACCTGTTGCGAGGCATTTTGCCAACTTTAAGCATGGACTATCCACGATCCGTTACATCATTATAGACCACATTCCTCCACCTCGCAGGGGAGGTGATCGTGAACTGTCTTTACTTCGTTGTGAAGCCGAGAGTATTCACAGACTCAATACCATTGCACCAGCAGGCCTTAACGAAATGTTTAGCTTAAATGGCTTTTTGTGACCTGTTTAACATTATTTATTTCTAGGGCCGCATTGCCTCCTTTTGGATTGCGTTATGCCTTTATCAGTGACATTAATGCACTTTTCTGTTGCTATACTCACAATTGTGCTCTTATTTTTTCTCAGTTACCGTTTGGCAGTTTTATATCCCCTGTTTATTGATGATTTTGAATTACCAGTTCATAGTAAAATGGGTCGGATTTAGTTCAATGTGGTCTTTTTCATCATTATCCCTGTAGATATAATGCCCCTTATGTGGTATTTTGTTCATTGTATATTGTGTATGCAGGATACACTATCAGTCTTCTTTTTATGCACTTTGGGGCAGATCCAGAACTACGCTTTTCCGCGATTTTACGCGTGGCGGAGACGTGAAATCGCAGAAACATACGCACTGCGCATGCGCACCATAGAAAATACGCACATTCACGTAGCGTAATTATGAACGTATGGAAGAATCACGTATGTGTCACGTAAATACTTACGTGTGGGCGTGCCAATTTTACGCGAGTCAACAATACGTTCGATTTACGTGAAGTAGGCGGGGGGTGGTATTTAAAGTGTACAGTATGGGCGTGCTTAGCTGCGTACGTTCACGTAGTCTGTACGTCCGTTAGCGGACGTATGGTGTTACGTTTGGAAAAGTTAAGGTAGGGTTTGGGCAGCGTATCTTGACAAAATACGTCCGTGCAAGGGGTGTGCCGAGGGGAGTGTAGCGAACTTACGTGTACGAAAATACGCTCCGCGAATAAACGTACGGCACACGTAGTTCTGGATCTACCCCTTTGTGTCTCATAGACCACTTGTTTTTTGGTTCACGTATGGTATATTTAATCACTGTTTCTTTTGTTTATGTGCTGTCCAGGCAACGCGGCGTGGACCGGAGACGTCACACTGCCCGCTGCGGCTCGCTGCTGTCTCGTGTGCTGAGACCGCCGACGGAGCCGAACACAGCACATAAGGGGGAGGAGGTACTTCTGTTTAGTGGGGTAAGTTATTTATATGTCTTGCTTTCTCTGTCACTTTATTGCTGTTCCCTGAGGAAAGGTCTTTAAAAGACCTGAAACGTCGGAACTAAACCGTTTCACTGGTATTATGAATTTATATCTTTGAAATAAAAACCAGAGAATTAGTTACAAAAATCTGCAGAAATTTGATAAGCTGCTCCGCCAACATCAAGGCTTCTCTGTGGGAGCAGTCCTAACTCTAATGATCTATTTAGAGTTAATATTAGAGTTAGGACTGCTCCCACAGAGAAGCCTTGATGTTGGCAGAGCAGCTTATCAAATTTCTGCAGATTTTTGTAACTAATTCTCTGATTTTTATTTTAAAGATAGAAATTCATATTTAGTTACTGAGTAGTGGCTAGAGTGTCAGGCAATGCCTTGGTTTTTGTACAAATTCCCTGGGCCTAGTGCACCTGCCGTGTATATTACTTGACAAACTGATAGATTGTAAAGTTTATCTACCAATCCTATAGATTGGTAGATAAACTGCCGATGCCAGCTATTATAGGACACCCTGGAGGATTTTCAAGGTTATTATGGATCTTGGGAAATAGTAGAAGATTGGCAGTCTAGGATTAGAATTGTATAGATATTTGTATTCAGTTTTGGTGAGGATCCCTTCTGTAAGTATTTCATCAAGGATGCCCTTTAATTTGAGGTTATATTCTAGTTTCATCTAGAAGTAGTCTTTTTGCTTCTGTTGGGTAATCTTCTCAGGTGGGCACCACTGTTCCTCCTTCCTTATCTGTGGGTTTTTTTTTTACTTACTAGAATGTCCCTGTGGCCTGCAAAATGTGGGCCGCACAATCCAGAATTTAAAATCAAGAATAGGTGAGCACATAGTAAACATAAAAAAGGGGGTTAAGAACCATAGTGCACCCCTACACTCCTACACTTTCTGCAACACCATAACAGTGACCCTAGGGGTTTAAAATTTCAGGCAATCAAGAAAGTTAAACTTCCATGGAGAGGGGGCAACTTTGAATTCATAATTGCAAAAGAAGAAACTAAATGGATATTCTTACTGCAAATGATGGCACCAAATGGTCTAAATATAGATATGGACTTGGGGTCCTTTCTATGGGCCTGATCCAGATCTAGTTAAGTGCTTGAACTTAGTTACACCTGGGCTAAACCATGTTGATTTCAGGGGGAGTCAAGTTAATTGTATTCTTTGCATGCAGGGATATATCTTTAAATTGCTTACTGCACACAGATACTGAACAGGTTTACTATCACACTGTTATTTAGACCTGGGATAGGAAACATTACCCCTCAACTCTAATACTGTTTGCAATATATTAAATATGACTCCCCTGCAATTACCATGGTTTAGCCCAGGAGTAATTAAGTTCATGGACTTAACAAGGTCTGGATCCAGCCCTATGTAACTAGCAAATGTAAAAAAAATCTTGGTAATAAATGGCCTAAATACAGATATGGATTCTATTCTGTTTAGTGAACATATCCTGAGGATATGTAAGAACAAAGGTTTTACAATTTAAATGTATATATCCTCCTATAGTTTACTACTTCTAATATTACCAATATTATCTATATTATAAAGAAGGATGCTATATTTATATTTATATAGCTTATATATTGTATACTTTTGTGACTTTGCCATTTTTTGTAACTATTATTTTTGTAACTTTTATTTCCACTTAAAAAGTGGCTACTTTGAGATCCTATATTCAAAAGGAAGGGATATCCCCCTCCCCTTGTCTGATTCTTCCCTCATTAAGAGAGATAGGAGGGCAAGCCTATTGGCTCAAAGATTTATCCTGAAAGGACATCCCCTAAAGCATATATAGAACTTTGTCAAAGGGAGGCATACTGGATCTTCAGACTCAATACGATGTGCCCCCTAGGTCTGAATGAGTCAATTGAACCGAACCATTTCTCTTGATTATAGAGGTTATTCTGATTATTGGGAATCATGAAAAAATTCAATGGACTCATTCTTTTTTGACCATGGAGGTTATTCCTATAATTTAGTTAATCCTTATAGTTGAATATGATTCTTTGGACACTTCTGAATATCATTTTAAAACCCTAACATTTCATCTGGTTATTATATTGTCAGTCCTAATTTAGGTTTCTGAAAGAACCTTTATTTTGTTAAATGATATTTATATAATTTATTATTCTTAAATTTACCTTATGTTGGGGTTTTTTAATCTAATTATTATTAAATAATATTATTTTTTATTTGTTATTATTTTCATTCTTTATTATTATATTTATTTATCTATTAATATATTTTTATTTATATTTTTTATATTTTTTTATTTCTACATTTTTCTTTCACTTTATATAATGTATTCACTTGTCTTTGCTCTTACCCATTAATATTAGTTGAGTCTTAATGTTAACTTTATTTAATATTATTATGTGCCAACTATAATTAGGTTATATGCTTATACACGTGTGGATCTGTATATTTCAAGTATGTAGAAATATACTGGAAGGATGTGTTATGGTACAAATAGCTTTACTACTTTGAAATAATGCTGATGTTGAGATAAAATCTTCCCTTCATCTAGTATCTTTTAAGGATTCCATCTTATATTTTGTACTTACTGTAAGTAAATACATTGTGGGTTACAGTGATTATTCCGTCAAGTAGCTTGACAAAATAATAACTAAAATGATTATACAGGAGAGAAGGGGTTACAACACCACAGGGCTACAGACCTGTGGTGTTGTGTGTGACTCACCTGTGCTCTGTGTTGCAACCTTCTTTTTTTTGTTTGCTTGTTTTCACTTTTAGGCTCTATGGGCTGGATCCAGGTTGTTTTATGCACACATTTGTACCGCCCTCCTAAGGTTAATGCACTCCCCCTGGCACTCCCCTCACACATACATAACTTAGCTGACTTACATGTTCAGAACCCTACCTTGACTTTCCTTGCGTATATTTCTGTGCGTACGTAATGCCTTGTCGTACATAAGTGCCTAATGCAACCCCTACTGTACAATTTAAATGCCTCCCTCCACCCACAATGAGTATATTTGGCGTATATTTGGCGTATATTTGGCTTGTGTAGGGATGTCACACCCTATCATATGAAGTTACGTATAAATTATGTACGATCAGCGTTACGATGAGTAACATCTGCCGTGTGCATGTGCAGTGCATTTCCACAGCCAGATTTACGCAAAGTATACTTTGTTTGCTATGATTTCCTTCAACTGTAAGCATTATACAATAAAAGCACCTGATACAATAACTGTTTCTGAAATGGAGAATTGGCAAAATAAATCAACAATCACACAGAGCTTACATGACAGCTTACGTTATTTCACTTGTATTTTAATTCAGTTAAATGCATGTGTTCTCAAAAAAACAAAACCTAAATAAAAATGTTCATTGATTATTTGTGTAAATTGGTGTCATGCTTTCTATTATAGTTACACAATGTGTTAAACAATACAATTTAGCACATAGCTGTCATATAGTAGGGCTGCAGATACATTTTGGATACAATGCACAACAGATTCATAAAACATGAAAGTTATGAATCATGTAAATCAAGACTTTTTTTAAAGTTATCATGGTTTAAGGTATGTTAAAATTCATAGCTAATTTAAAATCACTTCAACGGAAAAGCATAATGATTAGCTTTCTAATTGGTGCTTAAAGGTTATCTAAATCAGGTAAACGTTAAAACAAATATTGTTTCTTCAGTACAATTTGTTCAGGAAAGCAAAGAATCATCTCAAAATTACAGGGCAAAGATATTAAATCCTTTATTACTTAACACAGTATATCTTAGGGATTTTACTTGCTAGTCAGAGGAACCATTCAAACATAGGTACAAGAAAAATATATATGGAGAAACCCAAAAGCAATGACTTAAAGAAAACTGTGATGCCAAATGTAAGGCATTAAGATTAAGTACATAAATACATCTACCAGTCTATGACAAAACATGGATAATTCAACATCACTTATTAGCCAAGGTACATTTGAACAAGTTGAGCTGAATGATTCATTACTTCTCAATGATCCAACACAAATGCTAATGATGTGTAGAAAATTGCACTGAATAACAACTTTTTTTTTTTATCTTGCCAGAAATCCACATTTGTGATTAAAAATAAGTCAGGTTCTTGCTGTGCTATGTAATGCTTAACAGCCAATTAATCACAGAAGTGACTTTTGGGGAAGGTAATTCTAAAGAAAAAAAAATACAATTACATTTGGAAAACATTTAACTTATTTAGGAAGCATATATCTGAGCAGTTTAGATTCACTGCTTTGCTTTATGCTAATGAAGTTTGTCAAAATATCATTTTGGCACTAATTAGAAAGTTAGCAAACACATGATTTAAGGTTTTTTTTTAGATATAGGGACAATAACATTTTAAGCATTAGAGGTAGCTAAAACACCATCCTCTTTCTCCCAGTCTTCTCTTCCAAAATGGCTACATAAGAAAAACTAATTGTGCAAATGGGCCATGTACATCAATTGTCATTTATGGCATAAGGTATAGTACATTACACATCTGCTAGGCATGCAATAAGATTTATGGCAGTCTTTTCTAAAAATCAGGCTATCACATCAGAAAGCAGAAGAGACAAGAACCCATGTGAAGGTGTTGTTACTTATATACAACCAGATCCAGAGTCTGAAAATAAAAGGAAAATGGAAAATAGTAATTTAAACCTGTGAAAAACAATATAAAATTGCAGGAGAGGTAAATTTAATCTATTATAAGCACTATTAGAGAGCTAATGTTTCCTAGCCCAAGATTAAAAGGAAAGATGGTCAGCGTCTGTGTGCAATTAGCAAAGTGTTCTTCCTGCATGCAAAGAATAATAATATAACATTTATTTTACTCCTCCTACAATTCAACAGGGTTTTGCCCAAGTGAAAATATCCATATGTTTTCCTTCTATCTTAGAACTCTGGATCCAGTCCATAACTATTAAAAAAATATTAGCTGTATCTTAAAGGACTGGTGTCTTTTTTCAGTTTTAGTTTCTTTTTTTGCCATAGCAATTTATTTTCTGTTTGCTGTAGTACTTTATATAAGGCTATATTTTCGTCCCTTAAAGTGTTAGTTTTGTAAGCTGGTATAACACATGGCCTAAAGATGTATTTTGGCCATTTTGTAGTGTCAGAGAGGTGATCATTGAAGAGCAGTTGATATCTGGCTTTTCCACTTCTTCCACATACAAATTAAACTCACTGTATGCTTGGCAAAAATCTTGTTTTGGTGTGTTTATTCATAGAGAAGTTGCCAGTATGATAGGTCCTATTTCAACACAGCCACCAGCTAAAGTGCTGCAGTGAAATGTTCTCTCCATGGGCCTGATCCAGAGGTATGCCCGCCGTCGCTAGGATGGCGGGCGTAAGCGTAAGATCGGCTTTTCAGCCGATCTGCGCATGCGCCGGGCAGATGTTGCCCGGCGTTGCTACGGCAACGCCCGATCCTGGATAGGGCATCCGTAGCAGCGCCGTAGGGACGCTGGAGGGGACGTCCTCAAGCGTCCCTACGTTAAGGTTAGTGCAGGTGGGCGGGGGGAGGTAGTTAAATGAGGGTAGGAGGGCGGGCTAAGCGGCCATACCCTCCTGTGCGAGCGTATGGCCCCTTCATTACGCCGGCTGAAGTTAAGGTAGACTTCAGCCGGCGTAAGCGAGGATAAGTATGCTGGGGGCAGGGGGAGTGTCAGGGGGAGTCTACGATGTAACGCTGAGCGTACTAACGCAGCTCTGGATCAGGCCCTATATGTTGGAGATACAAGCACAATTCCAATAACAGGATTAGGATAACCCTTTAGATTGAGTGCTATCTAAAAGCCCTCCCCCAAAGGGGGCAATATCTTGTTATTATATTTTTCTTACAGACATACTAGATCACTCT
Organism: Limnodynastes dumerilii; assembly: GCA_011038615.1. Classification (NCBI taxonomy): domain Eukaryota; kingdom Metazoa; phylum Chordata; class Amphibia; order Anura; family Limnodynastidae; genus Limnodynastes; species Limnodynastes dumerilii. The sequence goes on along the minus strand of WWET01004355.1, from coordinate 39,777 downwards.
CCACTAAAATATGGAATGTCTCAACGGTGTATCGTATTTCCAATTCTCACCAAAATCTCACCACAATCTTCCTAAAACTCTTCAACAATCCTTTACTCTTATGACTGCTAGAACATTTGTTGAGATTTTTTATATATATTCCATTATGCCTACTTGTCCCCCATTAGAAGATTTAAGATTGTGTGCCTGCTAATTGCTCATTACGACACCCGTAATTATGCTTTGGAGGCGGGGGAGGCATTTAAATTGGACAGTATGGGCTGGGTTAGGTTGTCGTGTACGTAAATCCATTAAGTAGTTATGCTATGAAAAGTTAAGGTAGGGTTTGGTAGGGTTTGGCCAACGTAAAATTGCCAAAGTACGTAGGAGCAGGGGAGTGTCTAGGGGAGTGCATAGAAATTACACTGGCGTAAATACACTACGCGTTCTAACGTAACAACCACTTAGGTCTGGATCTACCCCATTGTGCTGTTTAACATTTATTACTCTGTTGGATTCTTTAACATATTTCCTCCAAAACTCGCTAGTATAATAACAATTTTCCATTTCATTGTCTGACAAGAAGTACAGCATAATATTTTATTTTATTTTAATAAAGGTGGTGAACTCTTCTGAAAGATCCAATTTTAGGGTTTAGAGCACCCCAGTCAGTGTATCTCTTGTATTCTCCAGGTCTCAGGTAATACTGAAGTCCCTTATAGTTGGGCTCTTCATAAAACATCCAGTGACCATCATGTACATTACAGGAGTTAATGTCATGGTAGCGAAACTTTTCATAAACATGAGGACAATCCTCGGAAAACTCCATCATTTGTCCTTTGAAGTCTCCTCTCTCATAGATCTTCAGTTTATAAGAGCCATGATGCTGTGAGAACAAAAAATCAAGAATTATTATTATTATTATTATTATTATTATTTATTTATATATATATAAGGCACCACAACAAAATACAATAATAAAATAAAGTACAGACAGACGGGGTAGGGTTGGACAATATACTACA